>JACEGR010005303.1:0-74876 GCA_014170235.1 Listronotus bonariensis
TATTAAAAAAGCGCAAAAAGTCGCAAAACTTTTCTTGGTAACCAGAAAACTAAACAGTTAGAGAAGATAATGTGATACAAATTATAAGAGGGTCGTTAGCGGAACATAAAAAAATGCTTTTTAAAATGGCTAGTTTGCTATAATTTTTATACACTTGATTAAATGTGTTAGTAAAATAGAAAACAAAATTTCAATAAATGAATAAAACACTATATACATACCTGACTAAACACTAATCCCACTAAACAGTAAAAAAAAATTCTACAAGAAATTTTTAATACAAGTAATCTTTATAAGACAATGTTTATCATTGAATAACGTTTACTGCATAGAAAACTTGGCTTAATTTAAAGATGGCGTAGAGATTAAAAACAAGTGAAAAATTCAGAATGGTCACAGCCAACTAATAGAATAGAATGTTAGGAAGTAGACTATTGACAATATTCTTAATTTTTTTAAGATTTGATATTTCCCTTTTTGCCACAATTTTACAAAAATCGACCATAGTGCGACGTCTTTAGAAAGTGCCTTTTTTGCTATTAAGTCAAAATAATGTAAAAAATAAATATTTTAAACCAAAAAAAAATACAGTATATTTTTTTAACAGGCAAAGAAACGGTTTTAATAAACTTTGGTAAAATATATGTATATATTTTTTTAAAAAATAGAAATAAAGAACCAAATCTTGGTAATTTAAATTTTTACATAAATTATGTAATATGTAAAGAAAATGAATATACAAAATTTGTAGATCTATTTATTACTAACAACTTTGCCATTTTCCTTTTCCAAAGGACTGGTTAGTGAGTGTAGTTTGGCCGAAAATCTAGAAAAACCGTATTTTACACTTAAACTTATTTCTTTTTTAATTTTTGTTATATTGCCTACCTTTTACAATGGGTTCCATCCTATTATAATTTTTTATTTACTTTTTACCTTTTTAAAGAATTTGACACTGGTCTATAACGTTTAAAATACCTTTTAAACATAGGCATGACAGTTTTATTATTTGTTTGTATGACAATTCATTTTAGCAAACTGCAAACCAAACAATAAATTCAGTTTATCGAATACTTTGTTTAAATTTAATGGTATTTATTAAAGATAAATAATATTTAAAAGTCAGAATATTTGACAAATTGCAAATCATTGTTATGTTATACTTTATTTATTTTTCTTTCCGATTTGATTTAAAAATAGAAGTATAAATTAAATAAAAACGTATCCATACAAAATTTTGTATTTTATAGAAAAAAAAATAAACACATTTTCTCTACAACTTTTCAACTTTAAATGCCGTTCTTTGCTGACTAATTTTTTTTAGATCTTGTCATCATCAATTAGTTGCACAGAATATTTCATTAAGGAGAAAAAATTTCATAATTTTTGACTTTCTGCATTTTTTTCTAAATTATTTTAAGATTGCCAATCGATGTATTTAAGCACGGGGAATTTGAAAATGGTATTAAAAAACAATTGCATGAAAAATAAAAGAATTACGCCATCAATGTTGCATTTTTTTAAAGGAACACTATATTTATAAATATATTTTTAAAGTATTTGCTCAATTCCAAGTATTTTTCATTAAATATACTATATGTCTGTCTTTAACTATTTTTGGGTTATTGACGCCTAATGATTTATATTTTTGGCTAATATAATTTTATTAAAGATTAATACACAATAAAGGTAATACAAGTAATTACCTAATACTTTAAAGTCATTAAAATTTTTACCTATTGGTGAATTTTGATACTAGTTTTTTCTTTTGTTAGATAAAAACCACAAATAGTACCGCTATATTACAAGTGTGAAGAAAATGCCAGTGAAGGAAAAGAAGATTTATTGATAATTTTCAAAGAAATAAAAAACAATGACTTTGAAGTATCAGGTAATTACCTGCATTACATGGATTTCATATTGGGATACTTAATTTAATAAGTGACTTTTTAAGCGCCAGTAAATCAAAAAAGTTAAAAGATAAAGTTGTAGTAACCCTTAATTAAATACACTTAGAATTAACCATAAAATTCAAATATTTAAAAAGTTTTTTAAATTCTCTTTAAATGGAATACCCATGTCTCCTCGGTGGCGCAGTAAAAAGAGATTTGATCTTCGAAGTCAGAAGTCGCCGGTTCGATTCCCAGCGAGGAGACATATTTGGATAGTAGTTTTTTAAAAATAACGTTCGTGGTGGCACTACCGCGTTGTCTAAAAGGTGCTGTAAAATGTAAAAACTGCATGTTTTAGTGCTTTGCCAATGTTGACGGAACAGGGAAAAGATGGGTTTAACATCTAATAACCCGACACGCACGGTAATCTGGTACTTAGGCTGAGACCTTCGTAGGATGTTAAAAAGTTAAAAAACCTACACATGATGACTGCTTATATTTTGACCCATTTTAATACGAATAACTATAGAACAAATAAAGTTGTCAAGATGCGGTTTTCATAGGTCGCCTTAGATTTTATTATATCTAGAGGAGGGACCAATTCTGGAAACAAAAAAATACAGTAAAATAAAAGTCATGTAAAAGGTTAAAAATAAAAAAATAAAAATATAAATTCCAGGAATTCTTTGGTCGGAAAGGGGTAGGGGGAGGAAAGTTTAAGGGGAAGAATGATTTTTATCAATTTCCGGCAAAACAACAAGTCCAACAACAAAAGGTTAAAGGCCATATTGTAGGTAGTAAAAAGTAGTAGTAAAAACTTTTGTATTTACATTTTTTTACATAACCTCAAAATTTAGGTAAAAATCTGGAATAACTCACTGAACTTTTTAAAGTTAAAATAATTATTTTTCCAGTCTATTTAATTTGAATCGATAATTCCCGTGTCCAAATATCGGCTTTTTCAAAAAAGTCTGTAGGGCTTTTGTTCGCTAAAATCTCTACTTTTCGATGGTGTAAAAAAATATACGTTGCCACGATAAATGTTCTAAAAAATGAGTTTCCATAGGACTAGTAATTTTGCTGGATATCGACAAAAACGTTTTTACCCTTAAAAACTCGCTCCCTTCTGCTATCCAACCTCAGATCACCTGTAATTTTTTTGTTTTTTTTTACATTTAAAAATGGGTTTTATCAGTCTAAATATTTTTTTTTTGGTTTCAAAAATTATCAGCCCTGTTCTAATATTGATTTAAGAAAAAAAATGAAATTCAAGATTTTTGCATTTTCTGGCAACGTTTACCATTTTAATGTATAGTCTTTTTTACACAATTAGAAAGTAAAAAGTTCAGCAAGAAAAACAATCACCTATTTCTTAAAAAATGCCGATATTTTGATACGTGAATTCTCGATTCAAAATAGGGGTACTATTTCGATATTTAGTCAATAATAATATTTTACCAAATTTTGTGAGTTTTTTTGTAAATGCTAAAAATTTAAAACCAAAATATTTTAACGTTATATAAAAAGACCAATTATACAAGAGTTGTAGATCTTTTTATTGCCTACAACTTCGATATTTTTTTTTTCAATGGGACTTGTAGTTTTGCTGAAAATCAAGAAAAATCGCATTTTCTTACTTAAACCCCCCTCCTTTCCGACCTTAAATCGCCTGTATTTTATTTTTCCTTTAATTTTTGTTATTTTTATTCATTTTTCAATAAGTTTTATTCCCCTATATTTTTTTACTTTTTACGTTTTTTAAAAGCTTTTTGCACTGGTCTAATCGTTTCCATTTTGTTGTGACATTCCATTATTTAAAATAACAAAATTTTTTATTTTTGATATCAGGCACCTCTGTTATTTTAAATGAAATATCTGTATATATTTTTTTTAACTTTTGAATATATCTTGAATAACTTATAACTTTGTTGCCGTACATTTTTTAAAATCTTTATGTAGCAAATTTTAATTGTTAGGTATAAGCCAGTTACTACTTATTGCCGTCAATTTATAGATGTTATTAAAGGCGTTATTCTTTAAATAACCATAAATAAACTAACGTTTTTTTTAAATAAATTAAAGTAAATTTAAAAGTATTAAAAATATACAGAGTGTTTAATTAAACATAACAAGTTTGCCTTATATCGGAAAATTAACCATTTTTTGTTTCTGTGCTTATAGAATATCACAACAAAATGGCAAATATGTAATTAACAACTTTAAACATATTTAAGGCTTTCTGCCATATGCATCCTAATAACTTTGTTTGTCCTTAAGTTATTTGCAATTAAAATCATTTAAAATATATAGGACCACCCTGTATAAGGTGTTTGGTGCACAAAGGCATTCATTGCTCGAGTGTCTTTACAGTGGTATTCTTATAATGCTTTGCTAAATGTTCTAAAAACGTATGGTATTGTAAGTAACGGGTATAGGACAAACTGTCAAGTGGAGTTCATCTTGGTCATGTTTCAGCCGACATACAGTAACATTAGTGTTAAATTCAGAAATATTTTTTCGGTGGACCTTATATATTCCCGAGGGAGATCCTGTTACCAGAAAAAATACCGCTAAAACAAAAGGTACCCACGTTTCAAAACCAAACAAACAAAGACTTTAAGATCTCATTTATCTTTCAAACTTATTATAGGATTTGATTTGACCCCCAAATTTTATTTGGTGAATTTCTTTGGTGGGAATTCTTTTGCTCCGGAACGCTGAGAAACATACACCGCATCAGTGATCAAAAATTAAATCTTTAAATGGCAGAAATCGTCCAGAAATCAAATACATTTAAATTTTTAATTAAAAAAATATATATATGTAGACTAAACGTCTATAATAAAAATACCAGGCGGTCATCACTTCTGTCTCACTCTCAATTATTCCCCTTTTTGTTGCTCGCACACCATTAAACGACGCTTTAGAGTGCGATAGTTGATTGCCGTCCTTACTTGTATGACGCTTATGACTTTTACTATTGATTTAATCTTAACATCACAGACCTATTGGAAAATAACCTTAAGGTAATGTTGCCGATAATTTATTTGGAAAAGGTGTGGCTTTGTGCACGTGAAATTATAGGAAAAAAATGAGAGTGATGTATTTTGTTGACCGACCTATGTAATCCAGGGCTATGACTCCTGTCTAAGAATACCAAACCATAGAACCCCACAAGTGAGATTTCAGCGTACCCTAAAAATTTTTAGTACCTACCGCGACCAACAGATGGCGAAAATAGTACGATGTCGCTTTGCTGATACGATTACCATCAGAAATTGATAGCAGTCGCTGACGAGCAGTCGGCCCGATCAGTTAGAGTGAGGATATACGCAAAATTTATTAAAAATAAAATCCCCGATAAATGGTAGTATCCATAAGATTATTAAATTTATGATTTCAGAATAGGATATATCGATGGGTTTTTGACAAAACATCGAAAGCGACATTCGTCAGTTTTACGGGAAACGTTTTTTTTTTTTCATTGGCTTTATTTCAGATGAAGATATGTTCTATATTGGTTCGGCGGTTCATTTAATTAATGGTAGTTATTTGGGTACACGCCAAAAAAATAAATTAATAGTACCAAAAAACAAAAAGAAAATAAAGCAAGTAAATAGAGAACCAAAAATCGACGTTTTGGTGGCAAGTCTGCCACCGTTGTCAAGATAAATTAAATAAAAATAAAAAAATTAAAAATTAACTATTATTTAGGTTTAGAATTTTTAAAATTTTTACCTTTTTTAGGAGATTCTGAAAATGTTGACATTAAATGTTAAATAAGTTTGTTTTGTAATTAAAATTAAGAAGAAATCTAAAATAAAAACATTCAGACCTCGGTTTTTCTTTAAAAATAACGCGATGGGAAGAAAAAATCGTTTCCCGTAAAATTGGCAAATGTCGCTTACGATGTTTTATAAAGACGCATCGTTATATCCTATGCTGAAATAATAAATTTAATTATCTTATGGATACTGGGTCCATTTATCGGGGATTTTATTTTTATTACATTTTGCGTATATCCTCATTTTAACTGATCGGGCCGACTGCTCGTCAGCGACTGCTATCAATTTCTGATGGTAATCGTATTAGCAAAGCGACATTGTACTACTTTCGCCATCTGTTGGTCGCGGTAGGTACTAAAATTTTTAGGGTACGCTGAAATCTCACTTGTGGTGTTCTATGGATTGGTATTCTTTGCACCTGTTTGTGACAAGTAGCGCTGAAGATGGTTTTACCGTAAGCGCTCTAATACGCTTATTGATATTTATTAAAAATTTTGCACGAAATATATAACTTTCATTTCTTTTTCCAATAATTTATTTGTAATATTGTAACTAGTTAAAAAATAAAATTACTGCTAAAAAAAATGAAGAAATCGTGGTTTTAGTTATTTTATGATAGTCTTAAAACATTTATAGTATTTTTGGATGCATAAGCAAGTAATTAATAATTAAAAAGGTTATATTTAATAAATAAGGGATTAAGCCACAAGAAGAGTTTAAGTTTTTAACCTGTTTACGTCCCTGTACTATATTATGCTAGTGCAAACTATCTACCAGTATGATTCAATATATATAGGAATAAGTATATTATGATTATCTTACACAGTGATGCTTTTAAGGTCGATTTAAGGTTGGGCCTCACATTACCGCAACGGGCCCGTGGCCTTGCGTTTCCCTGGTGAAATGGAGAGTGCGGTTTTGTATTTAACTCTTAAGTACTATACTGGAGTCTCTCAGACTCATAACGATTTGCTTTTATAAATATTTTGAATACTGCATGTTTTATCCTTACCACCCTCCATTTACCTTTCCCTAGTAGTAGTTTATGCAATGTTTTCCGGTCAGCAGTGCAGTATACGTAGTTTCATGGTTAACATCTTCGCTTAAAGTGTTAGGGGAGTCTTGGAGACTCATATATAGTGTAAGTGTAACAATTACAAATGGTTAATACATTTTGTTTTTTGTGTTATTTTTGTTTATTTAAGTGTATAAAATCTCTTAGGTGTAATCTTAATCAAAATAGGTTAGATTTGGGAAAATAGATTACGAAAGTACATTAGAAAATTGGTTTAAAGAAATAGATGATGCCAGTGATATCAACTAATTTGAGGAAGATCATGCCGTTTTATCGAATCATGAAAAAGACAGCGAACAATCTATGTTGGAGAAGAAAAACGATTTGAAACTAGAAAAAATAGTTTAACGAAGGTGAGCAAATTAAAAATGATTTGCATCGCAAAATCGTTACCAAGTGGCCAAAAAGTACACGTTCTTTATTCTAAAAAAATGACTGGAAGCTTGCAATGCATATTTTCATATGTGAAGGAAGAAAATATTTTTTAAATTTTATTTATTTGTTTGACACCTTAAAAAAATATAGATTAATTTATTTTTTTAATATGTTAAAATTTTGCCTTTATAAAACTGATTGATATTTTAAAATTATAATATTCAAAATTGCTTCATAAAGGTTTAAGTAAGGTTTTTTTTTATAATTTTACTGATATGTCATTAGGTTTAAGGCCAAGTAAATAAATAAATCCAATTTGAAACATTGTTTTTTTTTATATTTTTTTGTTAAAGTTTCTAAGCTTTAAAAATTGCACTATAGTACTTAAGGGTAAATAAAGTGCAGTAGTATGAGTCAATTAATCCAGGCATTACTTAACGACTGATCGTAAAATAAACTTTAACAAAGAAGGTAACACAGTTTTAAGGTTTGGCCACATATAACCACCGTTGTACCGTTCTAATCCAATGCCGTGGGCTAAATATTACCGCACCGTGCCCGACCACATACCATACACAAAAATAACAATGTATTTATAAGTTTTACTAACATATTATTCACTAGTCTTAACAATTATAATAATTTTACATTTTTAAATACTTATTAAATCAGTTTTTCTTGTATTGTTTCTTTACAAAAACCAACCCTGAATTACAAACTCTTTATTTTTATACGTAATAAACTAAAACAAATAATTACGCCGAGATACGGTCGTGCTACCGTGTGGGTTTTGTGGGGCATCGGTGCGGTGATGTAAGACTTTTACCTATACTACACTTAAACTTTAAATAAAAGGGAACGGAGATATGCAGAAAATTTTATTTTAGTCTGACAAAAATGCTTTTTATATTTTTTAAGGCATAAAAAGTGCTTTTAAATTTTTGAATTAATTTGCCCCACTTTCCTCTATCCCCGTGAAATGAGGCTCGGTGCTGTTATGTGTGGGCAGATCTTTATACATATTCGTGCCGTGTCCATTTAGTCTCTGTTTTGGGACCGGGTATTTTTTATATTTATAAATATCCGAGTTACGACATTGTTTGGGCGGGTAGGAGAAACATTTTGCCGTATTGGCTTCATTACGGGATATAGACAAAGAGCAACAACAAAAGAGGTGAAAGCAAAGGACTTAAAGTGTGTACACCTTTATGGAAAAATAGATAAGCAAATGGCAAATTTAGGGAAACACAAAGAAATAGTCCATGTCCGCTTCGTGCACTATCAGTGTCGAAACCAAAAATATCGTTTGGTTTTTAACTTTTTTCCGGGCCCTGACGGGTCCCTGCGGGACATGTCTTGGTATAAATATCTTCATATAAGATATACGTAGTTTTTTTTTTCCGGCACTGATATAACACTGAACGAACACGGCATGGATATGTATAAATCAACCTTTAAAAGTCCCAATCCGTTTTAAACAGGAAATAGGTATTATTATCAAGGAAAATTATTGTAAAAAGTACCACTAAAGCTATTTTTGCTATAGTTTGTGGTTACGTGACCCAATGCCAAGAGAACACTATTTACTTTTTTATATTGAAAGAGGGGTTAGGCTTGTTTTACCCTTTGATTTTCCACTTCAGACCATTTTGTTCTTTAAGACGTTCCAGACTTACCACTGTTTAAAATTTGGCCAAAAATTGTATGTACAAGCAGTGTGGTTTTTAATGACATTCGCTTGTAAGTCCGAAACGACTGGGCCAATTTTCAAAAACAAAGTGGTGTTGATTGGGACACAGAAGGCTCCTTAAAACAAAGTGCATTGTGACCCTATTTTAATACATTAAAAAAAATAGCACCAGGTCAGTTGACTACAATTACTTTAATGTTAACAAGTATATATCTAAGTGATACCTTTTTACTAAAATATAGCCGATCTTAAATGTTTTCCCATTAACAAGAAAAAGGGGGACAAAGAAACTTTTAAACTATACACATTAAATTTACAAAAATACAAAACAGACACTAGCTTTAGCGGACCTACAACTTTTAAGACAGGTTGAAGAAATTGTGATATTTACTTAAAAGTCAGTCATTTTTATTAAATATTTAAAATAATTACATGATCCCTAAATTCCATTTTCAATGGTTAATACCCAGATTACGACAACATGCTTGTACAGTATGTTCAAGGACAGGTGTTACAAGAGGACAAATGGATCATATATTTTTAATTTTATAACAACTATTTGGGAGAACTGATCACATGGTCCAAAACTAATAAATACAAAACTTTAATCAACAAACCTTTAAATTTAAAACTTTTTTCTTAAGCCATTAGTTTTTAAGATATCAAGCCGTTTCTACACCTTTGAAAAGGTCCGCAAAATAAAATGGAAGTTTTTAATGGATGATATTTATTTGGGTACACGCCAAAATAAAATTAAAAGTACTAAAAGACCAAAAAAATTAAACAAGTAAAAAGATAATTAAAAATCGACGTTTTGGTGGCAAATCTGCCATCGTTGTCAAGGCAAATGGAATAAAAATAATAAAATTTACAAAAAAAGATAAAAGTTTAAAATTTTTATCTTTTTTTTTAATATTTTAAAATCACAAAAAATAAAATAAAAAAAAGATAAAAATTTTAAATTTTAAAACCTTAATAATAGTAATTTTTTATTTTTATTATTTTTATTCCATTTATCTTGATAACGGTGGCAGATTTGCCACCGAAACGTCGATTTTTAATTATCTTTTTACTTGTTTAATTTTTTGTTGGTTTTTAGTACTTTTAATTTTATTTTGGCTTGTACCCAAATAAATACCATCCATTAAATGAATCCGCCGAACTACAAATAAACATATCTTCAATTGGAAGTTTTTTGTTTAACTTATTATTTTATTGGTAAAGGGGCGCCAAGTCAAGGGGTCGGGGAAACGACCTTTTTCCTTTGCTTCCCGTGACTACACCACTGTCTGACCTTGAAAAACCCCTAACTTAAATTATATAAAAATATAATATTAAAAAAATATACGATTAACTTTTCGCCAAGGGTAAATGATGTTATATCATTTTATTTTGGCCCATGTAGTTTGTAGGGTAGCAATTTTTAGACCCTTTAGAGATACCCTTTTTAAAAACAAAGTTTTTGTTTTTTTGCTTCTAGTTAAAAAAAATTTAACCCGTTTAAATTTTATTTGTTCAAGACTTAGAGATAATTAATTTTAATTGTTAACTGCTCGCTAAAATATTATCCAAAATTAACATATCATAAATTGGACTACTAAGTACATGTAATAAACAAAATGAGATAGCAATTTTATAAGTTACAACACTAAAAGATTAAAATATTTCTTATAAACTTACAAAAAATTGTTTATTATCATAAGGACAGGGGCGTATAAGGTTTTATAAAAACTATGTTTTAGTAATGTTAGCAAAGGCAATTTTGATACGAATTAGCGTGTGTTTACTAAAAATGTAAAAACTAATACTTAAATTTAATTATATATATATATAGTGTTCTCACTGGGTCACGTAACCACAATTTTTTAGGCCAAAAAGTAGCTGTAGTGGTACTTTTTACATTAATTTTACTTGATAATATAACCTTTTTGCTGTTTAAAATATAAACGGATAGGGACTTTTAAAGGTTGATTTATACATATCCATGCCGTGTCCTTTCTGTGTTATATCAGTGCCGGAAAAAACTGCGTATATCTTATATGAAAATATTTATACCGACACTTGTCCCGGACGGGATCCGTCAGTGCCCGGACAAAAATTAAAACCAAACGATATTTTTGGTTTCGGCACTGATAGTTCACGAAGCGAACATGGACTATTTCTTTGTATTTCCTAAATTTGCAATTTGCTTATCTATTTTTCCATAAAGGTGTAAACACTTCAAGTCCTTTGCTTTCACCTCTACACTACACTACTGTAATAAACAAAATGAGATAGCAATTTTATAAGTTACAAAACTAAAAGATTAAAATATTCCTTATAAACTTAAAAAAACTTTATTATCATAAGGACAGGGGCGTATAAGGATTTATAAAAAAACTATGTTTTAATAATGTTAGCAAAGGCAACTTTGATAAGAATTAGCGTGTGTTTACTAAAAATGTAAAAACAAATACCTAAATTTAAATATATATATATATAAATATATAAATATATAATATATATATATATATATATATATATATATATATATATATATATATATATATATATATATATATATATATATAATATACGTAAAAGGAAATCTAATTTATTAGCGTCCCTGCCCTTTAGAAACTTTAGGATAAATCCAGCGAAATTTTGTTTTCCTAAAAAACCAAGAACTTGTTTTTGTTTGGAAACAAGTTTTTAAAACAATTTTATAATATTTGTAAATAACCTGCGACATTAATTTTTAACAAAATTTACAGGTTAAAATCCTGTGTCTACGGGCCTTATAATAGATGAAAATTATGCAACTGATTTTTTATTTCTTCTTTTGCTAACCAATTTTTGTTTACCTAATGGATACAAATTAATGTTACCAGTAGCGTTGCTTGACCAAAATTAGGCGTAGGCATCACATTTCTAACATTCCATACTTTCACCGCCGCGAGGCCCTCCAGGCGCAAGGCTGTAGGCGACCGCCTACACCGCCTACGCCTAGCTACGCTACTGAATCTTACTCTTAAAGAAGACAAAATTAGTAATAGTAAAGGAGCCCAAGATGGAATTGCGCGTTACCCGAGCGCGTCAAAAAATTGTATGGAGAGAAACCTTATTCTCTCTCTACTCCTACCATATACATATGTACTCTATAAAAATCGGCGCGCGTTGATGGCAGCCCGTCAAATTATAAAAAAATAGCAATCCTTAAAAATTCTTGAGCGCGTCAGATTAAGACAAGGTTAGTTAATTATATGTGAACAATATATATTTCAATAATCTGATGAATTAGGCGTAGCATATTTTTTTTATAACTTCTAGACTTACTCATTGCCTCATGCCACGCCTAAATTATTAGATTATCGTATATATTGTTCTGCATGTACTTAACTTACCTTGTCTTAATCTGACGTGCTCGAGTTTTTCGGATTTCTTTTTAAATAATTGGACGGGCTGCCCTTAACGCACGCCTTCTATATAAAGGGTATACACTAGTATACAGGGTGTCCCAACTCTATCTATACGCAAAATAACTTTTCCTTGTACAAGATAAAAGAATAAACTTAAAATATGAAATGTTTATTTGGATGTATATATACATCTTTTTATTGACAGTACCAGTTAACATACTAGGTGCCTTAAAAATATAATTTTTGTTGGCAAGTAGGTTTTTTTAATAAAACACCCTGTATGTTTTAACAAATTTTAACTCTGTTTTAAATTCTACATTAAAAATGTTTTACAAACTACATGTCTATTATTGCTGGTTTTTGAGATATTAACAGTATGCTAATATACTCATTAACGATTGCAAGTGAAGAGAGATAATAACATTTGGTTTTATTTATTTTTAAATAATTATGTCTTTGTTAAAATGACAAAAATAACTTTTTGTTGTAAGAACTACTAATAACTAGGCCAGCAATTTATTTTATTTTAGACACATATTTACTTAATTTTACTAAAATTATGGCTGATTTTGGGTTAGTAAGTAAATATGCGTCTAAGATAAACTATTGGGCTGACCTACCTGTTAGTAGTAGTACAATTAAAGGTAATTAATTACATGCTATAATATTATTTGTCACTCTGACAGACACAGAGTTATTAAAAATAATAAAAATAAAAATATTATTTTCTTCTCCACTTCATCCAAATCATTAATGAGCATATTAGTATACTGCTAAAATCTCAAAAGCCAGGAATGACGTATAGTGTGTTATACATTTTAAATGTAAAAATTAATACAGAGTCAGAATTTGCTTACATATTGTTCCGAAACACCTTGTATATAAACACGTGCTTTCGTTTTTATACCTTTATTAACAATCGAACGTAACTATGGTTACAACGACAAAATCTTTACTAGTCAATGTCTCGAAGTTTACACCACAAAAGTCGAATCTATATTAATCAAATCAGAGGTTTTCGTCGCCTTTTATAGTGTGGTGGAAGAGTATAGAATGATCTAGAGTTGTGGAGAAATATCGCGGAATTTTCGTAGTACAGGATGGCATAAAAGTTCTCAATGGATAATTCGGGCGTTTTCGGAAACCTTTGAAACTGATGAAAGAACTTGAAAAATCTAAGGTAAATTATTTAAATATGTTATCAGAATAAATTAAAAGGTCCTAGCTTTATACAATTCTTTAAACTAAAAACACTTCTTTTAATGTCGTAACAATATACAGGGTATTCCATTTAAAAGACCTACTTGATAATAAAATTATGCTTTTGACACCTTGTATATTAACTGGTACTGTCAATAAAGAGTGTATTCAAATAAGTATTTCTATTTTTTGTATCCTGTATGGGGGCTAAGATACTTGGTGTATAAATAGAGTTAGGACACCCTGTATATATGGTAGGGGTAGAGAGAGAAAAATGTTTTTCCCCATACAATCTTCTGACGCGCTCGAGTAACCTGCAAAATCCCCTCTTGGGCTCCCTTACTATAATTATTTAAAAATTATATTTTAAAGTATGTAATAAGTAATAAATAATTTTTAATCCAAACCTGAAAAAGATAAACCAATATTATATTTAGAATAGTATAAAATAAGATAAATGTCTGACATTTGTAATTAAAAGATTTTTTAAAGTGTGTTAACTGTTTAAAATTACTCTAACCAAAATAGTAAGGTAAAAGAACATTTTAGAAAATTAAAATCAATTCTGTTTTATTTTAAAAAGCACTATATGTGTAAAATGTAAATAATATAAAACAAAATAGAAACGTTTTATTAGGAATTCTTATAAAAATTAAAATTTCTCTTGTTAGTTATTTTTTTATTATATCATTGTTATGTAGTTGTTTACACAAGAACAAAATGATTGATTTTTTAACCTAGGGCAATTTTGTCCTATTATATGGAACACCATGTATATAACTCGTGTATGGCAACAACTGCTTCTGCTTATTAAAAAAGCAAGATTCACGTTAAAAGTTTGTTTTGTACAGAGGCTTCAAAAAGTACATAGATGTGAAAATAAACCAAGAAGAAAAACTGCTTTTATTTTTAAATAATTTAGCAAATTGTTAAATAAAAAGAGTTTCTAAAATAAATGTACAAATTAAGTAAAAAAGTGCAAAACATGAATAAATAAAAATGTAATAATAAAAAAAAAAGTTGTTTATTTTACGTAAAATTTCAGATATAGGTTTCTTATTTAGGTCTAAAAACTTTTTTGATTTGACATTTTAGTTAATTATTATTAAAAATAAAGGCATTTTTCCATTGATGTATTTTACATTTTTGTACGTTTTGAAGCCCCTGAACAAAACAAAACAAAGTTCTTAACCTGAATCTTGTTTTATAAGAAGCAAAAGCAGTTGCCATACACAATTTTTTTACAAAATTTAAATTTTTGGTTTATTGCCCATTGTAATGTCCATCTGTAGACATACGGTATAGCTTTTTTTCCGTAACTTGTATGTAGCAAATTTTTATTGTCAAAAAATAATACTGCCATGGCCATGCAGTCATTTTTTTAACAGATCAATAATTCGATTATTTCTTAAAATATTCATAGCTTCTGTAACAATTTCTTTAAAGAAGAAAAAAATCAGTTTATAGAAAAATATACATAGTGTTTCATAATAAAGCTTTAGGTATTCCTGGGTATCGGCTAATTGGTTTTTTTATTAACGGAATATTCTAATCAAATGCAAAAATATAATAATTTATAATATTTTTTTAAATAAATCCAAGGCTTTCTGCAAATACCGAAAATTAATTATACCGGGTGAAAACGAGATTACC
This sequence comes from Listronotus bonariensis, assembly GCA_014170235.1. Classification (NCBI taxonomy): domain Eukaryota; kingdom Metazoa; phylum Arthropoda; class Insecta; order Coleoptera; family Curculionidae; genus Listronotus; species Listronotus bonariensis. Next base: position 15,069 of record JACEGR010005303.1, read on the forward strand.
ATCCAGCATTTTATTTCCATCAGTAAAAAAGTAGCCTTTTTAAATTTTAGGTGTGATAGTGTATCATGAGATGCCAATTGTGGATATAAAAGGTTATGCTTATTACCTCTGAGTTTAAATAGAAGAAAAAAACTTTGTTATTTTTAAAAAACACTATGTATATTTTTAAAAATTTAAAATCAAAAGTCATTCACGACATAAAACCTTTGGTATACTCATAATCCATCTCTTTTATTTTAAGAGAAAACGAAGGTTCTAACTTCTGGTCCTTTTTAAATGTCGTAGTTTATGGGCATATTAAAGGTTTTATATCAGAAACAGAATAAAGAATTTAAATCCTAAAAATAAATAGGGTGCTCCATTAAAATTATCAAATTTATCATATTTAGCAGTTCAAATTTTACAGCACTTCTGGTTAAACAGGAAATAGTTTTATAATGGCCTCTATAGGTAGAGTCTTTTAAGAGAACTATTTTAAGCATTTTAAATTTTTGTGACGTTCAATTGTTTTTTTTTCAAAAGAGTTGGGTTATGGATATATTAAAGGTTTTATTTTAGAAATAACTTGTAGAATTCAAATCCAAAAATATGCAGGGTGTTTCATTTAAAAGATTAAAGTTTATATATTATATACTTTCGGTTAAAGCGGAGGTAATACACCAATGCTTTAGTTATATGACCAAAGTACGCCCTTATCAAAGAAGCCATTAGACTGTCTGTTTACTTTATAAGTTTATATAAGTAGTTCTTAAGACCCTTTGTATTCACCTTTTTACGATTGTTAAGATTTCGACTTCTTAGTAAATAAATTGTTTTCAAAACAAAGTTTAAGAGTCGAGTTATTTAACTCTATTATAACGTATGTCCTAAAAGTTTTGGCACACAATATTTATCGTTTTTTTTTTAATGCTGCGCTGAGAGTATTTGGGGCACTTCGTCTCTTTCGATATTTAAGACCATTCCTCCTCAATTCCAACCATATCGTACTCTTAGAAGATCTGTTTTGCCTAGCCAGTCTCCTCGTTGACATTCCAATCTGGTTTTTTGCTCTTCTCACCAATCTCTCTGACCTCTGTGCGGTAAATGCACGTGGTCTTCCACTTTTGGGAGATTCAGACATGGTATTCCTACTCGCACTCCGCTATTGTTCTATAAATCGTTCTGCGTGAAATGTTTTCATTCTGGAATATTCGACAGATTTCAGCTTTGGGTACCCGCCCAACTAACTTGTAGATACTTTTTCTTATTTCTAATTTATACGACATCTTAAAGGGAAAACTTTAAAATAAATAAATCTCAACTGACAGTAAATAAAGTAAATAAACTTTTGTTTTCAAAGGCAACTTGATATTATTTTTGTTTTTGTTAAAATTAAAGACAATGAGTTTTGTGCCAAAACTTTTAGGACATACGTTACCTAAAACTGGCATCCGGAAATACAATATAACATCTCCACATTTAAAAACCATGCGGTTGCACTAAAGAAAATGAATTGCTGGATAGTAATTTCGTTGTCACCCGGTATACTGGTTATAAAGTTATTTGGAATTAAAATGGGTTAAAATATAATTGGGCACCCTGTATCTCAGCCTATTAAAGTAAAACATAGCTTTAAATATTAAAAATTTTGCAATAAAAAAATACTCAAATAATATACAGGGTTATTTTTTATTATTATTTTCGAGATACAGGTTCTTAAAATTTCAAGTAAAAAATTCTTTTTTATCATATTTTTTTCAACCTACGGGTTAATTTGGTCTCTTAATATTTTTTGTAAGACGAATAGTGTTTGTTTAAAAAGTAAAAGCTATTTTAATGTATGGTAAAATCGCTAACATCTGATATGGTGTTTTGTATGTAAAATTTGTTTTTGTCTTATTTGTATTAAAGTAAGGCCAAACAATAAAATTGCTACCATTTTAATGTTATTAAAAAGTTGTTGCTTTTAGAAAGCTTTGCACAGTCAAAAACCTAACATGGAAAGAAAACACTATATCAGATTTTAGCGATTTTGTTATGCATCAAAATGGCTTCTACCTTTAAGCGAATACGTGCCTAACAAAAAATCCGGACCAAATAAACCCTAAAGTAAATAAGTGTTTTAAATATAATATTGATTTAAAAAAAACAGTGACGCACTATTTTTTCTTAATTTTTTTATTTAAAACCTTGTTAAAAACCTTTAACAGCTCAGCTAAAAATGGAAGGTTATGATCAAAAAATCAAAAGAAATTGTGGAAATATCTGGAGTGGTAGGAAAGTTATGATAAAAAGGCATATTTTTCTTAAAATTCTTACGAATTATCTCGAAAAGTAAGCATTATGGGACATAATTTTATTTGACAATTTTTTCAATTTTAAACAGTGTAAAAAATATTTTTTTTTACGAAATTTTTTAAAATTTTCTATTTTATCCTCTTTTCTTTTTTTTTTTCAGATGATGTTTTCATGGATCTTCTATTTTATTATCTTTCTAATAACTATAATTTTACTGCTTTACGTGTACTCTACAAGAAATTATAACTACTTTAAGAAAAAAATATTTGGCACAAAAACCAATTCCCTTCTTCGGCAACTTTTTCGCCCTGCTTTTTAACAAAAAATCATCGGAGAATGGTTAAAAGATTTTTACAATGAAGTCAACGAGGACTTGTATGGAGTGTACATATTTGATCAACCAGTAATAGTTCTTAAATCGCCTAAACTAATTAAAGCCGTTATGCAAAAAGATTTTTCACATTTTGAAGATAGAACAGTTGTTATTAACACATATGACCCTGTTATGAAACATTTAATATTTTTTTCAAAGCATCCGACATGGAAGCCTGTTCGGGCTAAATTAAGTCCGGTCTTTACTTCTGGAAAACTCAAACTTATGTTTCCCTTAATATTAAATGAGGCCCAGGACATGATTCAGTATATAAGCAAACGTGTTAATATTCCAAATATTGAAGCAAAAGAAATTTGTGCCAAGTATTCAACAAATGTCATTGCCAGATGTGCTTTTGCAATTAATGCTCAATCATTTCAGAATGAAGATGCCGAATTTAGGTAAAAAAATTTAAAAATTAATTTTTATTACCATTGTGCATGTAACTTTATTAATGTCTTGCACTTTAAAATGTTACCTGTTAGTTTGTAAAATAGGCTTTTATTTTGAATAATTTGTTTTAAGAGATATTATTTGTACACATAATTGTTTACAAACCGGGCTTATCGCCCATTTTATTAAAGTTCGGTAGGGTTTTTAGGTACCTGATTACAAATCTAAAAGTTTTTTCTTGGAACATAAAATCAAACTAACCTTATTTTTACTATACCTTCCCTGTTTTTCATACAATTTTTTGCAATACTTAATGGGCGAAGTGTATACAAGTTATCTAAAGTCTGTTTAAAGTTGTAAAAGATGTTAAATAGTCTACTCCAAACATTCTTGCCAACTTAATTTTCTAAAAATTTACGAAACCGTAAAAAATAAATGGCCTGTTTTTTTAACTTTTTGTGCGTTTGTGTTGGTGTCAATAAACTCAATATTTTAAAATAACAAAATAAAATTGTTACGTTACGGGACCAAAAAATAGTTTAAAAATAATCCATTAAGTTTACACTTAAGAACGGACAGAGATAGTACTGCCCAAAACATTCTTTAAATAAATAAAATAAAGACAATAGAAGTCCAAAACTTTTGGTTTAATATTATTATTAATGCAATTTCTACCACATTTAAAAATAATCTAGTTGTACATTTTTCCACAGGTTTGTAATATTGCTTTATTTAAAATAATTTAGTATTTTAAATAAAATGTTTATTTCAATTAAAAAATATATATAAAACTGTTTTTTATTATTCCCCTCCTTTTCATCTAACAAACTACCATTAATTTTAAACAGGAAATCACCTGTTCACATTTTTGGCATTTGGTTAGCAACACCCTGTTTATTTAAAAATTTGTATTTACTTATGTATATTATTTTAATTTTAGGAATATTACAAGAGCAATGTTTGATTTTCGGTAAGTAAATTGTTAAGTATTTTATGTATATCTTTAAATTTAAAAGTAAATTTATCATAGTTATAGTACAGTGAGGACCTATATCCGTCGCCCCCTTCTAACTTCTAAACCGTTCGGTATATTTTCATAAAACCAAAAACAATATTTTATGACCAAGGTTTGCAATTTTTACATAGCAATGACAGCTTTAAATGTCCAGGTGACAGCTGGGCATGATATTGCGAAAAAAAAAGAACAGGAAGGTCTTGTGGCACATCATTTTAAAGCTCCTGACAGGTACTTTACAACCCTAGAATATAAAGTTAATAACTACAACAAAATGGCGGTACTGTTAAAATTACCTATATACCTGGTTTGTAGTGGCCATATTTTCGATGTACCTAATATGGTATTTTTAAAGCTCATTTAAATATCTTTTAACCCACAATGTTTTAACTGCGGCCTCAAAATGCGGCACCATAGCCTACTACGTACCCGTACTTTTAAAGCATTGTGAAAATAGATAAATATTAAACTGTTAATATTTAAAAACTATGAATTTTGGAATTGACACCCTTATACAAACCTACCCTTATTTTTGGTGGTTAATAGGATAAGGTAAAAAAGATGGGGGTTTCCATTAGAAAAAATGACTTCTAGGGTTTCTTGTCCTTTTTAACTATTATTTTGGACCACTCTCTATTTCTTTATTGTGAAAATATCAATACAGTCTATAAAAGAAGTTCTTTCTGCAGGGAACCCAACTCCAACCTCATATTAAAGGCGTTTGTTCAGAAAACATTGATGGTTATGTAATGGCCTACAAATTTCATTTTTAACATACAATTTAAAATAATTCAAAAACGGTTGTATTAGGTAGAATTTACGCAGAATCTAAAAAATAATTAATATATAGGGTATTCCATTTAAAATAAGGAAGTTGACATTAACTCTTCCGTATAACCGAAAGTGGTAGAACTGTCAAAATATTTTAGGCCAGTGCGGCCCCCTGACTTTATAACGTTACTAAATTATCAAAATTTTCCAAAGCCCACTTTCCGAGAAATCGATCCCAGCAGTTCCCGGTAGGACACTCTGTATAGCGAGGGACAATTAGTTGCTCTGCAAAATTTGACCCACCTGAGAGAATCAAAAGCATTTGCCTTTGGAGTGCGTGTATTTACTTAAGAAAGTGATGCTGCTATCCAGCAGCATCATATTTCTCAGTAAATACTTGTAAGCAAATGCTCAATTATTCTATATTATAAGCATTTGCTTCTTTTTATTCATATGGCCCATTGTCTGTATTTCTAATAAAATTATTTCTAGTAGGCACTGGAACAAAATGCTTAGTCAAAGAGAGAAAAAAATGTTGAACTTTTAAAAAAAGTTACCATTTTTAACACTTTAGGAAGTGTGCTAAAATGTAGTTTTCCTATTTATGACAATGGTAAAAAAACAGCCCTTTTTTAACGATTGTTATAAAAGTAATTTAGGTTTGTTTATCTCCCGACGTGAAGCGAATGGAGATAACTAACCAAGACTAAAATCAAAATTTTTCTCTTCTATAATACACTATTTTTCTCCTAAATCTGCGTTGGTAAGGAAACTTTAAGTAATTATTAAATTCCTGGCAATGTAATTATGTGATTTGAAAAATTTAAAGCAAAAATTTTGTCTGTCGTTGTTAAGTAGTGATTTTAAATATAATAAAGTTGATTGTACATTTGATAAAAATACCTACCTTAACCTATGTGTTTGCATACACCGAAAAAAGTACTCAACTTTTTCCCCGGGGAAATAAGTTATTTATGAAAAATCCCATTATGGTATGTACCGGGTGTCGATTTATAAATTTACACCGCCTTAACTTTTACTTTTTGTCGTACAAAATAATTAAAAATTTTAGTTTGTTCGTTTAATTCTGTAGTTTCTAAATTACTTGCATCAGATTTTAATTATCTCCTAAGATATCCAGGGTGTAAAAAAAAGTATAGTTATTTTAAGGGAACATCCCTTTATATTATTTCACCATCATAAAGATCTTTTAAAAACCTTTAAAAAATCCACATTTTATTTACCTATCTCAATTAGTTTTTGAAATATGGCTATGCAAATCTAAAGAAGAAATTTTAATTTCCATTAGAAACGCAATAAACTTACATCCCTAACTTTTTTAACGTATAAAAATAAACAAAAACCCCATTTTATTAGGATGATTTTGTGGTATCTGTATCTTTCAAAAAAAAATTGTTTATCTTAAGGTATACAGGGCGCGACAAAAATATGATTTTTTTAAAAATCGAACACGATGTTATTGAATCACCATTTAAAAGATAATTTTAAAAATTACAATTCCATACCTAATGGGCTATCTTTAATGGTTTTGGAAATATATCTGTAACTAAAATTATTAGGCAATTATTGCCATACCTACCTACATAATTAAAATTTACATTTATTCTTTAGATTTGGATGACCATATTTATGAAACTAGGGAAGATAAATAAATTAAATGTAGTATTATTTTTAAAGATCTTTAAAATATCCGCTTGTTAGTAATATAATATACAGGGTGTTTTATTTAAAAATCATACTTTTTGTCTTACCCTGTATGTTTTACGAAGGTATTAGAAATATATTTTTTAATTTGGGAAACTTTTAAAATGAACCCAAAAACTTATATAAATATTTATTTTGTACGATGAAAAATATTAAAGTTAAGGGGGTAGTAAATTTATAACTTGAGCATCCGGTACCTGTTACGAGACAGAAAATGTTTTTTTTCGAAAAAAAAAATATTAATTTTCATGTTTAAGTATTTATCCATAACAAAAATACAAATATATTTTTAGGTTTGATACGGCAGCCCGACAATTTGCTGGCTGGCTTACGCCAAATCTAGTTAGAATATTTAGAATACAAATTTTTAATAAACGTCTAATGAATTCAGTAAAAAGTATCTTTAGGGACGTTTTAAAAGAAAGAAAATTGCAAGCTCATTTAAGAACTAATGACTTAATAGATATTTTACTTGAAACCAATCGAAAATCTGGTAATTCTGGTTTTTGTAAGTATAAGATCTATTTATACCTGCGTACTTTGTAAAAATCGCTTTAAGGAACCCCTTTTCTAGATATTCGCGTTAAAGTTGTTTAGTGCAAACGAAAACGGCTTTGAAAACAGTTAATTAGCCATTACCGCCTTTTGTTTAAACTAATGATTTAATGTATTCTTCCATATACAATGCCTATTTAAATTCAGGACCCTCCTCTAACTTGTGTAAATTGTTTGGTATTTTTTATGAAAATTTTATAATTTTAGTGAGACAACATAAACCAAATTACAGACAAGAAATGACATATATAAATGTTAAAATGACAGCTAGGCGCCATTTTGAAAATAAAAATTAAATGAAAAGAAGGATTTTGTAGCACATCATTTTAAAGCTCCTGATGAGTACTTTATAACCCCAGAATATAAAGTCCATATTTTACCTACTACAAAATGGCGGTACTTTAAAAATTACTTGAATACCTTATTTAGATAGCCGTATTTTCAGAGATGTTATAAAGTTAGATACACATAATGTGGTATTTTCTTAAAACTCTTTTAAGGATCTATCTAATGATAATATTGGTGATACTATACAGGGTAGAACAAAAAATATGTATTTTTTAATGACGCACCCTGTATATTGAATCAACATTAAAAAATATATCTAAATTTATTAGTTTTGGAGATATGGCCATCCAAATCGGGTATTAAAGTAATTTTTAAAGTACCATATTTTCTAGAGGAGTCAAGGTATTTACTTTATATTCTGGCGTTATAAAGAACTTATCAGAGAGCTTTAAAATGATGTGTCAAGACCCCTTTCCATTAAATTTTTCTTTTTAAATGGCGCCCAGCTATTACTTTGACATTTATATCTGTCATTTATTGTCCAAAATTTGGTTTATGTTGTCCTAATAAAGTTCTTAAATTTTCATGAAAAATACCAAACAATTCAAAAAGCTCAGAGGAGGTGCTGACTTTAGCAAGCACTGTATATACTTTCTGGTTGCAGTAAACCAGTATAATGAAAATATCAAGAAAATAATTGCTCATAGCAATTTTTACATAAGTATACCTTTATTATGTAGAAAACATAGGAGAGTTTACTGGTTTACATGAATGGTACATACAGAGAATCACAAAAAGCTGCGACATTTTAGAGAAATTAAAATTATTGTAGCTAGCGATCACTAGATACCACATAAAAATTAACATCAGATCTTAATAGCTCATGTCCATAAAACCCCTAGATACCGATATTTAATTAAATATTTAAAACGAAATAAAATTTATCAAATTTAATTAATAAAAATCACTTTACCACTTTTTATCTTTCTTAGTATTAACTTTTTGATATAGGTATGTTTAGTTAAATCTTGATACCGAGCATGAAGAATCTTTGATTTTTTTGTGTAGGTACCATTTACTTACCAGAAGTAACACAAAGTGTAAGTTTTCGCAAAATAAATAAAAATCGCTGTCAATCTCTTTTTGCCAAAAATGTCTGTTGAATGGTTTTTAAAATTAACGATATAATTAGAGCAGAATTGAAATTATCGGGGTAATTAAGCAAGTGCATCAAAATATCGATAATTTTGCTTGAAAGCGGATTGCCTAAAAACTACTAGAGTTAATTTTCATATTTTGGCGAAAGAGCCCGGCTCCAGCTCTTTCGCCAAAATGAATGATTGAGTAGTTTTTTAAAGGCAATAAACTTGAAAGCTAAATTATCTGATTATTTAGATGCACGAGTGTAATTTAGGAAAAAATTACTCAAAGAAAATAAAACTATCAAATGAAGGAATAATATTTTTGCCAAACAATTTATTTAACAATAAAACAAAACCCAATTTTAAAATTTTTATACAAAAATGTTTGCAAAACTTAGGAAATGCCAAACTGACATATTAAATGAACAAAGTTGTTGTTAGGATGTGGTTGTCAAATTAAACAATTAAAAACATGACAGTGAGATTTTTGATTCCTACTATGCAATTATGGCTGTAATCAAGGAATAATTGTCGAGAAAAGAAATGGATAATGTAATTTTCTTTATTATTTTTGACTAGCCGTATGCCCTATAATAAATTCGTTGGTTGATGTTTTAGCCGATGATGCAATACTTGGTCATGCTATTCAGTTTTCACAGCCGGGTTTGAAACTGTAAGTGCTACAGTAAGTTTTTGCATTATATGAACTAGCACTACATCCAGAAATACAGGATAAATTAAGAAAAGAAATCGAAGAACACACCATATCAGATGGTACAACTTATGCAGGAATAAGTGAAATGAAATATTTGGATATGGTAGTTTCGGGTGAGTTAATTAATCGTTTTGGTCAACATTAAACAGCAACAAACAGTTTCTTTTTCTGCGAAACTCGTTTTCGCAAAATTTAAAAATTTTACAGTTAAATAACTAACAAAGGTGAGCAATATACCACTTTCTATATTTTTCGTTAATATAATTAAATATTATTGTAATTACATCATTAGCATTATATATAATAAAACTAAGTTGATAAAATGTGCGTGCCGATAAAACTTGAAAGGAGTCCCGATACGATAAAGGGACTTATAGAGTGTGATAGCCCTTTATCCCCCTCGAACAAGAAAGTTCCCGTTTTACCCTAAAGGGCGTATTTTTAAAGATATAAGGATTCTTTCAACCCTTCAACTTGGAAATTAAGTGTAGTGGCGCCATCTGTTGTTGAGTATTTGAACTTCATTCAGAACAACGGTTATTTGGGTCTCATATCAACTCCCGAGCGAAGCCGGGAATCATAGCTAGTTATAATTATAAAACTATACATTTTTAAATATTCACAAATCATAACTTTAAAAATTTTTGTTTTCGAGATGAATTGAACCTTGTACAAAAAATGTGTAATAAATCGTTGATTCCAGATATTTAAAAATCTATAGGGTGTTTTGTTTAACTCTTTAAGCCGCATTTTGAACCACCTATTTGCATGCAGTTCAGTGGCAGTCGAACAAAATATGAACCCAAGTTATTTTAGAAAAACTGCCATTAAATTTGTGAACAATTTGGTCAAATCGCGGACAGAGTGGCTGATGCTAACATTCTTTAAGACTATTCTAAGCAAAAATAGGCTAATATAAAAACAACAGGGTTGAATGAAGTCGGTTAGGTTCTTTAAAATTGTTTCGCGTGTTTTAATGTTTAAAATATTAGTAAACAAGATTAAAATTATTGTAAATTTTATTTTGTTTTAGTAAGAAAGGTCTCTTTGGTAAGCTCTTAAATAATATTACTGAAAAAATATGTATATTCTATATATAAAATGCCTTTATTAGATTTTTTTATTTAAAAAAATCCTATAAATAGTAGACAATAAATTATCTTTTTAATTCGTTTATAAGAATATGAAAAAATTTTATAGGTAGATAAAATATTGGCACATATTGGTATTAAATATAAGAACCATTACATCTCTACATTGATTTAGATGAAATAATTATTAACAGCCTGAATATATTTATATATTACCAATCTTAATTTATAAAATCTTTTTTTTAATAAGACTGGCTTGACAAATTTTATAGAGAACATTCCAAATGTCTTTTTTCGGTTGCGGCTTAGTGGTTTAAAAATTGTACCATCCCATAAAAGTTAATCAATTTTAAAAAATATACATAAAGCTTTGGTATCCATGTTTAATTGATCTTTATTGATTCTTCTATTTGTTAAAGTTGTTGGTATGTTTGTGTACCTATATGGCTTTACTGTAGAGTCTCTGCATGGTAGGATAATTTATTAGCAAGAACCTGTGTATTTTTGAATTCTTTGGGGTGCTCTGTGCCTAAAAGTAGAGCTTCTGCTACGGCTGATTTAATTAATATTTGCTGCGTTCGCGCCAAGACACAGTAGTACGCAACTAGTCTACTAGAAACCTTCTGAGAATGCTAACTACTCGCGCTGGCGAAACGTCAAAGCAACAAAAATCTACGACGTCGAAAAACATAAGTTTACTTTTTTAAAAAAAATTTTTTTCTACTAGCGTGCGGAAAGTCCACTTTTCCGCACGCATTTTAGTTTGGAAAGTGTTACTTTTCCGCACGCCGTGCGGCAAAGTTACTTTTCCGCACGGCGTGTGGAAAAGTAAAAATAAGTTAAAATGTATATATTCAATTGCAACACAAAAAATCAAATTATATTAGGCTAAATAAATAGATGTTTTAGATAAAAATTTCATTATCTCAGAAATACGTATAAGTAAACGTCAGACTAGACTACACAAGTAGAATTCGACTTTATACCTTAATTTTTTATAAATAATAATTATTTCTTATGATCGAAAGAATATCCAATAAAGGGTTAAGTAACTTCACCTTAAAAGGTAAAAACCATGGCAACAAGAATCGCTCCATAACAACCAAGTACGAGATAATTTAGTCACAAGTCAAAGTCAAATAATATTAGCTGAATATAATAATTAAGTTCTTGACGATTTTAAAATGCTTGAATCAGACGACGACCTACCAAGCGAAATTTTGGAGACTGTTAAGAGTTTAGAATTTTGCCTGAAAAATCAAAAAACAGGTATAACAAGGAATACGAAGTATTTCAAAACTGATGTAATGGAAAAGGAGTGAAAAGCTTGAAAGAAGAAGTTTTGCTTGCGTATTTTGCCAAGCTCTCCAAGACTATCAAGCCGAATACTCTTTGGTCCAAGTATTCGATGTTGAAGAGCAAGCTTAAAATTGAAAAAGATGTGGATATCAGCAGGTATTTCAAGTTAACAGCATTTCTTAAGAAAATGAATATTGGTTTTCAACCAAAAAAGCTAAAGTTTTTACCAATGAACAAATTAGTAAGTTCCTACTAGAAGCACCTGACGAAATTTACTTAATGATCAAAGTGGCAACAATATTCGGACTGGCGGGAGCATGCCGAAGAGAAGAGCTTTGCAATTTAACTACAAATGATGTTATTGATAAAGGCGATTTTGTAATGATTAACATATCTCAATCAAAAACCATACATCCCGATGTTTTACAATTTCAAAAGAGGTAAAAAATGGAAAATATTTGGCATTGTATAGAAAATATGCAAGTTTAAGAAAACCTAATACTAAGCATAATAGATTTTTACTCAATATAAAAAGGAGTTATCTCAGTCCAGTGTGTGGGCATAAATTCCTTTGGCAAGATGCCAGCAGATATCGCTGGGTACCTCGGTCTTCCAGACCCTCATTTATACACAGGCCATAGCTTCCGCCGATCATCTGCGACAATGTTGGCAGATTCCGGGGAAGGCATAACCAATATTAAAAGACTGGGCGGCTGGAAATCGACTTCAGTTGCCGAAGGTTATATCGAGGAGTCCGCAAAAGAACGAACCAGAATATCAAACAAAATCTTAAATCAGAAAGACCCAACAACATTTACGACATCAGCATCCGCCTCCCAATCTGAAATATATTCTATTCAAACCGAGATACAAAGAAATCCAGGTAATGCAGAGGTAGAAAGTGGCAATACTGGGTCTACGACCACCATACCCAAGGTTTTGTCATCTGCTATAAATTTACAAAATGCCAACAACTGCTCCTTTATAATTAATATAAATAGTGATAAGATTTAGATTTAGTTTTTTTTCTTAATATGTAATAAAAAATACAAAATACATATATTATAGACGAACTGTTTTATTTATTTTCCTAAGCTAGTAGAAAAATGTTGTTCCTAACACTTGCGGAAAGTATTTTATCCTACGCTAGTAGAAAAATATTGTTCCTAACGTTTGCGGAAAGTATTTTTCCGCACTCGATTGCTATCCGAACTCCGCTTCGCGTCGTTCGGCTAACTGCAATCGCGTGCGGAAAAATGATACTTTCCGCACTTGTTAGGAAAATAACTATTTTCTTTAAAATAATATAAATACAGTTTACCACAACTAAACAAAACACCCTGTATATCTATAGACTTTCCGAAACGATAGCGCTGACAGTATAATGTAACTTTTGTTTAAACCTTTATTTCTAAAGCGCCCAGGTCATAAGATATTTGACTGTTACATTACTTGCATAAAGCCCTGTAAAATTTGTTGGTACAAGTAAAAGTCAATTGTGCACCTTGTAAAGTTTATACTTATCCCAATCCTAACGTTTTTCTGTCCGTAAAAAAATAAATTTTGTTTTTAGAGGTTCTAAGAAAATATCCAGTTCTTAACTTTCTCGATCGAGTATGCAGAGAAGATTATAAAATCGAGGGAACCGATATAGTTATAGAGAAGGGAATGCCCGTTTACATTCCATTATTTGGAGTACATTTTGATCCCCAGTACTTTCCAAATCCTGAGAAGTTTGACCCCGAACGATTTGCCGACAAAACTAAAATTAATAACAATGGATTGTATTATATACCTTTTGGTGAAGGACCAAGAATTTGCATAGGTAAGTTTAAGTAGTAAAATTACCAAGATTTTTTTGTAATTCATATACAGTAAGAATATTAAAAGTTCTTCCCTCTCTTTATCTTTTAAAAAAGAGAAAATATAAAGATCTGGTAAATGGGTATTACTTAAGCTACTTTTTAGCATAAAGATAATTTCGGTCACGTAACGTAATACCAAGGGTGAGGTAGCAACTTTTTTAAAATAAAAATGGGAAAAGGGAACTTTTAATATCCTCGCTGTATAAAATCTATACAGGGTGTTTCCTAATTACGGTAAGAAAATTTAATAGTGTATTTTTAGGCCAATTTTATGAGAAAAAGTTTGTATTAACATAGGTCCGGAATAGCTTTCTTTTAGATACAGGCTGTCTATTTATACACGAAATAACTTCGCCCTTGTTCAAGATACAAAAATAATTTTAAAATAAAAAAATTATTTCAAAACAATCCTTTCACTGACAGTATTAGTTAATATACAAGGTGTCACATAAACATATTTTTCATTGTCAAGTGAATTCTTTATGCAAAACCATGTATAATTTAACAACGTTTAAGTGTGTTTAAATTCTACCTTAAAAATGTATAACACACTGTACGTCAATTTTTGTTGGTTTTGAGTTATCAGCAGTATGCTGAAATATTCATCAACGATTAAAAGTGAAGAAAAATAATATTTTGGTTTTAATTATTTTTAAATAATGTTTTCACTGTCAGAGTGACAGATTATATAACAACATGGAATTAACTACCTTCTACTATTAGAAGAACTAATGGGTATCTTAGCAATTTAGTTTATTTTCGACACATAAGTATTTACTTAATTGCAATAAAAACAGCAATACGCCAATTATGGCTGGTTTTAGGTTAAGTAAGTAAATATGTGTCTAAAATAAACTAAATAGCTAACTTACCTATTAGTAGTTTTTACAATGAAAGGTAATTATTTAGATATTTTTATACTATTCGTCACTCTGACAGTAACAGAATTACTAAAAAATAAGAAAAATTTAAATATTAGTTTCTTTCTTTAATTTTAACCGTTAATGAGAATTTCAGAATACTGTTAATATCTCAACCAACAATAATTGACGTTTATTGTGGTATATATTTTTGTTGTAGAATTTCTTACAAAGTCAAAATTTATTAAAAAATATAGGGTGCTTTATTTAAAGAATCTACTTGACCATAAAATTCTGTTTTTGAGACACCTTGTATATTAACTGATGCCGTCAGTTAAAGAATGTATACAAATCAACATTTTTTTATTTTAGGTCTATTTTTGTATCTTGTACAGGGACAAAGTTATTTCGTGTATTAATAGAGTTGGGACACCATGTTTGTAAAATGCTGTATACTAGATCAAATTTATACAATACAGGATTAGACATTTTTTTCTGTTTTTTATGTTTTTGATATAACACAGGTCCCAAATTTTATGTTTTAGTTAACCGTGTGAGTCTTGGTCTTTTTTATAATAAAAGTATATTTTTACGATAAAATTCAAAGAAAGCGCAAGTTTTAATAATTTTACTTTTACGCAATGTAATGGTGTAATATTATTCAGGAAAAACCTACAGTCAAACTTGGATTTCAAAATAATTTAATTAATTTTTTGTCAAATTGTATTAAAGTAGTGTTAAACTATTTTATAAAAGAAAATTGTTTGCATAATTCGTAACCTTTTTTTTAATTTTAGGTGAACGATTTGGTTTATTGGGAGTTAAGGTTGCTTTGGTATCAATACTACAAAAATTTAAAGTTGAACCTAGTGATAGAACTCCAGTACCAATTAAGTTCGAAGCCAAAAGTCTTGTTCTTCAGTCAACTGTTGGCCTTCCTATGAAATTTGTGCCTGTTTAATTTTTTTAACAGATATATCTTTTTGCAGTTTTATTTAAAGCCCTTTTTTTGCACTAGTAATATCTGTGATATTTTATAAATGTTTCAATTTTTTGTGTTTAAACAAAAATATAAGTGATGTTTAAAAAAATAGCTTGGTGTTTATTTTTTATAGACAAAAAATTATTGTTGTTTTATAAGATTCAATCAAAAAAAAAAAAAAAAATATAACTGTACAGGGCAGTTTTTTTTGGTCGTGATTATGAGGTATAAGATAAACGGTATGATATTAAAAAAAAGAAACTAAAATATATGTCAGGTTTTCTTTTTCGGTGTTTAGTTTAGTGGCACAATCATGTTCACGTCAACTTAAATGGTTTAAAAGACACGGGGTAATTCTTAAAATTCGTCAATTTTTAATTTGTGTTATAACTAAGATATTATAAGGAAGCTAAAAAACTTTAAAACCCAAAAGTATAAAAGCTTTTCCTAAAACTTAGAGGATTTTTTACTTTGTTCTAAACAGCAAAAATCACAAAAATTTAAAAATAGTTGGCAATTGATTAAATCAATATTCATTTATATAAAATAAAATAAGACATCTATAATAAAAACCCAATTCAAAAACAATACTTTTTATTAACGGAAATAAAAACAAGCATAGAATCCATAATAAAAATCCAATTCAAAAACAATACTTTTTATTAAACGAAACAAAAACAAGCATAGAATATAGATTTCCTAATTTTTTATACCTACTTATTAAACAATTCGCGCTGGTATCTAATCACAAAATGTGCTTAAATGCCATTTATTCGTTCCGATGCATATTTGGACCCGTGTTGTTATCGAACTAGTGGCGATATACATAGATGCATATATTTCATAATTTTTATTCTAATTAAAAAATTATAGCAAATTTCAAACCTCGTCATTTTATAAATAGAGTATATTCACATCTATAGCAACACTCATTCAGTTACAAGCTAAGTTTAAAAATGCAAAGTGAATCCCTTTTGTTTTTCTTTTCGTAAATATTATCAAATTTTATTGATAAATTCTTAATTTTAAAAAATTATTAACATTTTTAAAAAACTATAGCAAGTGATAAAATTTAATTGAATTTTCTAAAAAACAACATACAGAGGATTGGTTTTTAAAACTTTAGAGGAGCAATCTAAAAAAGCAACTTTTTTCTCAAATTAATTTGTTTTTTTACCAAAGTTTTCCTGTTTAGGCCACTAGCATCTAGTATAAAGGACTCCACTCAATCCTTACTTACTCGGGGGTCGTGATTAGTTCTGGTTAGTTAAATATTTTTTTGCTTTATGAAGGAATTAAAATAAAAGATTTAACTCACCAGAACTAACCATAACCCCCAATGTGACAGTTTTCCATGATCGTCAATAGCACTTTAAACCAATCAAATTACACGTCCCTGTGCTTTTTACTGCAGTCTTAAGTTTATATAAACACGGGCCCGCAAATTTTTCGTTCTTAAGATAGAGGCTGTTAAATGTAAAAAATAAAATCCAAAAATACTTATTTTAGTAAAAATTCTTATACTGAATATAAACCTAAAAGAGTGCTAAATATTAAGTGTTAAATGCAATTTTTAAGATACTTATGTACATACAGGGTCTCCCATTTAAAAAATGCATTTGCAGCAACGAGCCCGCCTTAGCTAAATGGTTTGTTATAAAAAAGTTATTAAAAAGCTAAATTAGAACGTTTGGTAACTCGTTCGAAATTTTGCAGCCGTCATATTTACCATAACCTTTATTTTCGTTGTTGGTCAAATTTTCCATAGCTTTACTGTCAAGTAATAGCTCTTTAAATTCCTAGTTCTTTCCAAAATGTTTTTCTAACATCTTTTAATTTTATTTGGCTAATAGGTATAGGAAAGATTAATTACATGGTATATTGACTTTAAAAATGTTGGTTTTTAAAACCCATGTTATTATAACTTCATTATTGTTGTTCTAATGCATTTTTTTAATGGTGCAACTAGCCACTGATTTTTTTGGGGGGAGCTAAGCCCCAGTTTATAGAATATGTTTGCCGAAAAACACTAATACATTTAAAATGTCTAATAATTTTTGGTGGGCTAATTGACTTCTTCGGGGGCTAAGCCCCTCTAATTGCACCCTCCACGTGTAAAAATATTTTTATTTCGGGCATGTTAAATATATTATTTTTACTTCTCTAGGTAAATGAAAAATTTTAGTATGTTGTGAGTTTTAGATTTTCTGTAACAGCTTGTTGCAGTCACGAACCTCGCAACCTAATAAATATAATAATAATAGGCTATTTTATTCTTTTACTTCTTTAATAATATATTGTGAGGATCTTTTATAGACCTAAATATAATAATGATTTGGTATTACAATATTTTGCCGGTTTTGTTGCCAAGAGTTTCGTAAAGATTGCCGTAATTTTAATTGAAGTCACTGTTAATATTTTTTCAAAGCTGATTATGGGTCGGCAATGCCAGAAAGACAAAAAAGTGAATTTTATTAGTTACGAGAACATTTCATATTTTGCGTAAGTTAACATAAATTTATTAAAATAAATTTTATAAGCTTAAAAATGGGTATTGCAGTTAGACCCTCTGTCAGGGCTTTACCTAAGCTGCAGTTATTTGCTGTTAAACACTTTTTTGTTCATTAAATCCACTTTGTTCTTGAAAACTTAACTTTCATTCAAAACCAAATAACAAAACGTCTTTATCCGGCAAAAGTCATTGAGGCACGAGAGCTGGTTAGTGTTGGCAATTTTAAAAGTCCTGATTAAAAATGTTGCCACTGTGAGCAAAAGTTCCTAACATACATCCCCCACCTTGAAAGGGTCACTCTTTAAAACCAAACTACATATTTACAAAGTAAAATTACAATCTATTCTGTCAAAACCATTAGTAGCTGTCGTCAATAGGTAGAGGACAGAGTTTTGTTACTGGTCTTTTAATTACACTTGTATTATTAAGTCCTGGGTGTAGCACTATTACATCGATTTAAAAGGAGGCAAATTGCCATCACGAATAAGGACAAGTTTACCAACTTCAAGATTTCTTTGGGGATGCTTTTAGGGAGTTGTTGTAACAGAATCAGATATTCTTTTAATCAACGTGACCAGAAATGTTGAGAATTTCTAAATATGTTGAAACTTTAAAAGGCGATTATAAGATACATCCAGATCTGGAAATGCGGTTAGCCTTCTAAAGGACATCATAATCACAAGGATCGTAAGAAACTGGGATTAATATGCGGGAATTAAACGTGGATTTAATTTAAGTTAACAAAGTATAATAATTTTTTAAATGTTAATGATGCATTTCCCCATGACAGGCTTTATCCAACTTACATGCTTTAACCCTGGTCTCCCATATACCACCAAAATTAGAAGATTTAGCAGGTATAAACTTCCACTTAATACCTTCATTTTCAGAAAGATCCTACCAAGTCAAAACTTTGCTTTCTGCAAAAAATTAACCAAGTTCCTTTAATTTAAAATTGGCCCCTACGAAATTAAGACCGTTGTCTGGCCAAACAAAGGCCGGTATGCCTCGTCTGGACTATAAAGCGACAGAAATGTGGAAATAAATGTTTCTGTAGTCAAGTTAGAAACAAGCACAAACAATATAAATGGCGCGAGTCAAGAAACAGACAAATAGGCATACATAACACTTAGTTATTTTCGCACCTCAACCATTATTAGACTTTAAATTAAATAAACCAGCATAGTCAACACCTATTGTGTGAAAGGGTGGTGCCTGTACTACGCGATCCTTGAATAAAACCCTAAAACAAGTTACACAATTATAAACAACAGTTTTAGCCAAATTACGACCCCAATTCACCAATAACGTTTCCTTAAGAAAGCCAACAAATGCTGTGGACCAGCATTAAGAAAATTTTGTTTTCAAAAGAGAAAAGTAATTTAGCAAATATATGTTTGCAGGAAAGTGCAGCAGAATTTTTCTTGGCATAATCCAACTTGGAGAGTTGTAATCTGCCTCCTAACCTTAAAATACCTCGAGTATCAATAAATGGATTAGGGTTAGCGAAAGGTCCCTTTTAAATGATTTTATTTTTCAATAGCAAAGAATATTCTTCTAGAAAACATTCTTTTTAAACAATTACAAGAATCGTTAAAGTGCATTATTCAACTCATTTGCAGAAGAGAAGATGTCAATCTAGAAGACTTATCAACCTTTCAAGTAGGATAAAAATGCTGCAAATATGCAGAACTGCGTATTAAACGAGACAAATTAGAAAATCTTTTCATAGGAAACACTTCCGGAACCAACTGACAAGTTTTAACTTGTTGTTTAAGCTCAGGCAATACGCCTACAGCTTCAAATACTGGTTTGGGCCACTATGGACAATCATGTTTTAACCAAATAGGCCCATTCCACCAAACGTCACAAGGAGTCAAATTTTTAGAGAAAGACCCTAGAAATAATATCAGCAGGATTATTTTTTAAACTAACATGATGCCAATTTTTAACAGAGGTTAATGTTTGCATTTGCGAAACTCGATTTTCAACAAACGTTTGTATGTTATGTGGAGACTGCGAAATCCAACCCAATACAACTGTAGAATCAGTCTAGAGGTATATTTTGGATATTTCTAATTTTACTGATTCTCTAAATGTATGAAACCAGCCAAAACCAATGCTTCACATAACTCTAGGTGTCGTTAAATAATTACCTTCAAAAGAGCTACTTTAGCCTTTGCATAAACCAATGAAATTTTAATCTGACCATCAAGACTGGTGCTTTTTAGGTAACATGCACCATAAGCTTCAAAGGAGCTATCACAAAATCCATGAAGTTCAATGTTAACAGGATTTAGATATACGATTTGCCTAGGAACTGTAACATCATTAAGTATTACTATATATATATATATATATATATATATATATATATATATATATATATATATATATATATATATATATATATATATATATATATATATATATATATATATATATATATATATATATATATATATATAGTATATACTTAATGATGTTACAGTTCCTAGGCAAATCGTATACCTAGATCCTGTTAACATTGAACTTCATGGATTTTGTGATAGCTCCTTTGAAGCTTATGGTGCATGTTACTAAAAAGCACCGGTCTTGATGATCAGATTAAGAGCTAGTTGGTTTATGCAAAGGCTAAAGTAGCTTTTTGAGGTAGTATTGTAACGACACCTAGAGTTATGTGAAGCATTGGTTTTGGCTGGTTTTACGTTTAGAGAAGTCGGTAGGACTGAAATATCCCAAAATATACCTCTAGACTTGATTCTGGTTGTATTGGGTGGACTCGCAGTCTCCACGCACTAAACGTTTGTTGAAAATCGAGTTTCACAAATGCAAGCATTAACCTCTGTTAAAATTGGCATCATGTAGTTTAAAAATAATCCTGCTGACATATATTTCTGGGGGTCTTTTCTCAAAATTTGACTCCTGTGACTGTTTGGTGGAGATGAGGCCTGATTTGGCAAACATGATGTCCATAGTGGCCCAAACTCAGTATTTGAGCTAGTAGGCATCGGCCTTGAGCTTAAACAACTAAGTTAAAGCTTGTCGGTTGATTCCGGAAGTGTTTCTATGAAAGATTTTCTAATTTGTCTCGTTTAATACGCAGATTCTCATACTGCGGCATTCTCTACTTGAGTTGACAAGATCTTCTAGATTGACATCTTCTCTTTCTGCAAATGAGTGTGAATAATGCACAGCGATTCGCTAGTAATTGTTTAAAGAGAATGTTTTCTAGAAGAATGTTCTTTGCTACTGAAAAACAAAGTCATTTAAAGGGACCCTTCACTAACCCTAATCCACATTGACTCGAGGTATTTTGGGTTAGGAGAGCAATTACAACTCTCCAAGTTGATCATGCCAGAAAAATTCTCGCTGCACTTTCCTGCACAGGCATATATTTGCTAAATTACTTTCTCTTTGAGAACAAGAATTTTCTTGATGCTGGTCCACAGCCGATTTGTTGGCTCTTAAGGAAACGTTGTCGTGAATTGGTGGATCGTAATTTCTAAGACTGTTGTTATATAAATATTTATATATATATTGTTGTATAAATTTACATCATACAGAATGAATGTCTAAGGGCAGAGATTTATCCCAACCACTCTTTGCACACCAAAGTTTCTGCAAGATAATTTTTGCAATAATAATACAAGAAGACAATAAACCAAGACAATCGTAGATTTTAGCAATCGTAGAAAGTATACTACGTTTTATGTGCTTTTTCATAAGTTGATAGGAAAGCATAATACATATAAACATAATTTTTCAGCGACCAATAAAGACCAAGGGTTGTATTCTCAGTTTTATTACAAAAATAATTTCTTTACTGCAGGACATATAATAAGTACGATCAATTTTCTCCAGAACTTCGAGAGAGCTTAAAATCCACTTTCTAAGAATAAATCAACCAGATTATAATATTTTAGAAACTTCCGTACTTAAAGTTACTGCCTTTTCAACCGTGTCTGTACCAAAAAGCATATTATCATCAAAAAGCTTTGTAAAATAATGTTAGATACCTTAGGATGTTCATTCTCAAATTTCAAACCAAGTTGCTTTAAGCATTTAATAGCCAGAAAGGAAGCTCTAGTTATACCATAAGTAACAGTATTTAATTTATATACTTTTAATTTATCACTTAGACTATCCCTCTAATATATTTTTGAAGACTTCTTTGATCCTCTTATACATTTATCATTCTGTACATTTTGGCTACGTCAGCACAAACAACAATATTATGAACTCGAAAATTCAACAAAATAGAAAGCATATCATCCTGGATATTTGGTCCAGTATACTGAAGATCATTGAGAGATATACCATTTTCCTATGGCGATGATCCATTAAAAACAACACGTAACCTAGTAGTAGAACTATTTTCATTCAACACACCATGATGAGGCATAAAATAGGAACATTAAGTAGAAGGAATTTCAACATCCAAACCCATGTGTTCCTTAGTTTTATGCTCTTTCATGAAATTAATCTTAGGTTCTCTCATTTTGGATTTTTTGTGATTGATTGTAATCCTATTTCCGCAGAAAAAAATTGTCTCTTTGCTGTCAAACTCGAGTCACCAAGAATGGGAACAGATTGTTTAAATTAATTTGAACCACAAACTTACCACATTTCTCTCGTTTCATATTGTTAATGAAAATTGCTTCGCATTCTTTCTCGTCAAAAATAGGTTTAATACTATTAGGAGGTTCTTCCACCGCCATAAACTTTTCTAAATAATTATGAAGTTCAGTATTTAGGCTTTACTTACAATAATTTACATTTTTTGACAAGTCGCCAGAAAGCAAACCAGAAATGATCCAACTAAGACTAGGTTTTTGCATTGTAGGTTGATTGGAACCCAAACTAATTTGAAAAATACATAAGAGTTGATAAAACACATCCGTTCCTAAAAGAAGATCTACAGAACCACTATTCGCATAATTTGGATCAGTCAATTTTAAATATTTTGGTATATTTAAGTGTGACACATTTAACTTTTTACTAGGGATACATTTACTTATTTTAGGTACAACCAAACATGAAATACTTTTATTGAAATTATTGTAAAGAGAGTGAAATGTAACCACACATCGATATTTAATACAAGAAGTTACCTGATTTATACCAACAATAGAAATGTTTACTTCATGTTTCGTAACACCCAACATATTACATAATTTTTCAGTCATGAAGTTTGACTGCAAACCAGAGTCCAACAATACTCTACAAGTATAGTTACAATCATTCGTACCAACTATCTGCACCAAAGCTGTTGATAACAAAGTGTCAGTTTGATCTAAATTAGAAAAAAGACATACTAACGCTTGACTTTTCTGTATTATCAGGCAGACCATTACCTTTATTTTGAACAGAGCCAGATTTATCACCAGCTGCATGTAGTAGTGTATGATGTGAAGAACTACATTTCATACAACCACTAGCAACGCAATCCTTGCTTACATGATTTGGTTTAAGACAATTTAAACAGAGTCTTAAATATTTTGCCCTATCGTATCTATCATAAACATAAAGTTTGCTAAAGTTATTACAATTTATTATACTATGATTATCTTTATTAACAACGGACATGACTGTTGAGCAGTTAAAAAAGATTAAGAATACTTTCTTTTACTTTATATACTTTACTCGCTTTACAGGTTGCTTCTAGTTGTGTGTTAGTGTTTCTAGCAATTCAGCCTTTGATTTTAAAAACAATTTATTCATTTAGAGTAAGTTATTTATTTTTTGATTTTTGTTCCTGCCCTTTAACGAGCCGTCACTGGGTCTAACTTACTACACATAAAATAAATTAATATAATAAATGTATCTATATAAATTTTCAATGCTTCGAGTGATCGTATACCCTTAATAATACCATCCAACAACTTACGTATATCCTGAGAAGATTCCTTTGTCATAGCAAGACCAAACAATTTTTTTAAATAATTATTAACCAACATTGACTTATTACCGAACCTTTCACACAACAGATCCCATGCTATTAAATAATTTAGCGAGCTAATTTCCAAATTTTGTAACAAATCTTTTGCACTACCTTCCAGAGAACTACGTAAAAAGTGATTTTTTTAAATATTTGAAACATTACTAGTATTCTGTATGTTAGATATAAATGTATCTTGAAACTCTAACCACTTGTCAAAATTACCAGAAAATTTTGATATAGGTATTAATGGCAGTTTAGACCTCGATTGAAGTCCAGTATTAAAATACTGAGAAAGGTCATCGTTACTACTATGTCGCCAAATATTATCATCTTCATTACTATTTTTACTCTGACAGTTTTTACTTAAAACGCCTTTTGCAGTAGCAAGCAAACCATATTAAGAATTTTCAAAACTTTCTCTTTCTTTTAGTTGATTATCTATATTTTTATGATTAAGTTCTACATAATTTTGATACACTTCATACTCTAGAAAAATATCTGGAAGTTTATTTATTCTGCATTCTAACTCTGTTAATTTTACACTATCTATACTTTCTAACAAAACCAAAGATTTAAGAAAATTACTAAAATATGTGTAAAATTTGCTGTACACATACCACGTTTTTTAATATTAACCCTAAGTTCTGAATCATCAGCAATATTTGTAACAATTGTTTATTCAAAAAAACAATTAAATGTTTAAATAAAATAAACCACTTAAACTAAATAAAACACCAATTTTTATTTATTTTTATTACAAGAAAAACAAAATTCTGGATGCAAATGCTTAAAATATGCATTAAACAACATATATATTTTCAATTTAAATACGTTACCAACACTAAATAAAATTGGGATTAGGAAAAAATAGGACCAATACTTAAAATAAGAATACACCAATACTCACCCCTTTTTAGTCTTTTTTAAAACCACAATTTTATATTTTACCATAAACCAATAATGCATATATTTCTTTTTATTTTACCAAAACCCGTAAACAATAACAAAATCTAATAATTATTTTCGTTGCACCAATTTCCCCTACTTTAAAACAGCTAATCGGCCGCGGCCGGCAGCAATCCCTACTTTAAAACAGCTGATCGGCGCTGCGATTACTTCACCAATTTCAACCTATTGCTTGTTGCCATACCGGACTGCCAGAGTTCTTTGCGAGTTCTTACCATTCCAATAATCCAATTTACCAGTTTAATATCCGAAATCGAAGGACCATTTTATGTCAGGACCACTTTTTGTTCATTAAAACCACTTTGTTCTTGAAAAACTAACTTTTATTTAAATTAAATAACAAAGCGTCTTTATCTGGCAAAAGTCATCGCAGAGAGCTGGCCTGTGTTACCAATTTTAAAAGTATAAATTTACAATGTTGCCACTGTAAGCAAAAGTTCCTAATACCCCCATTATTAAAAAAAAATAAATAAAATGAAATGAAATCCCCTAATTCTTCTTGGAGTGGGAGTTTATTCTAAACCTGTTTCCTCTTGATATCTTAAAGTAGGCACGAATCAGAACCTGTTTTTCTATGATATTTGTACAATGGTTTTTATAATCCACACAAAAATATGATATCCCTATTGTTTTTTTGATCGGGGACAAATAATACATGTGTTTCGACCCCTTGAACTTTCTATAACTCGATATACATATTGCTCAAATATGTAACGTTAGGAGGCGCGTGGGGGCCAAATTGACCACCACGCGCAAGAAACGTGAAATTTTTAAATAAATGGTGTTGTTTTTTGGTATTATCATATACCTAACGACGTTTTCGAAAGGTACCTAAAGGTTATTTTTTATAATTGTGAAAAATCTCAAGATTTTACAAAATGGACAACGCTGAGTGTCAAGATGATCTCAAGATGATCCCTGCGCGCCTACTTAAGGGTTAAGTAACCCTTACCCTTGCTATTAAATTTTATCGCTTTTTGCTGCTTTTGTTTCTAGACCCCTCATAAGCTTAGGTTATTTGATCTGTAAAACTTAGTCCATTATAAAAAATTATAAAAATTAAAGCCAGGGACACAAGGTGTTGACGTGTTGTCTCGTTTCATGATGCTACACAAGCAAATCAGCCGCCCAATTTCTCATAATATTTTAATGGGCGCCGTGCACATTGATCTGACGCTACGCCTTGTGTTGTGTCTTGACGTGAAAGAATGCGGGCCGTCAAGATTCTCGTCAAGCTGCGACACGAAGTGTCGGAGAATTTTAACCTTGATTTTGCTGCAAATATCTTCGTATTTTAAATGTTAGTTGTCATATTAATCCCTAAACATCCTTTGGTAGATTCGAAAGCAATTTACATCTTTAAAAGCCATTTTTTTGTTATTATATTCCCCTTTACGTTTATTTATTTTCATTAATTTCGTTTATCAAAATTTTTCTTTCCTAAAATAATGTATAACAGCCAAAAGCCGCATCATATTACTAAATTTTTCTTCCAGGTCATTTTACGAGTTGGAGGTCATTGTAAAATGATAAACCATCTGAAATAATATATAACAATATACTGGTTTTAAAATTCTAGACACTGATTTCAAAATTTGATTTAAGGGGTTATATCCACTTGGGATTTTGAAAAAAAGATTTTTAAATCATTTTTGAATGCACATGTATTTAAGTATATACTTTACAAATTTAAAATTAATTCGTCAAATAGTTTCGTAGAGATGTGCGTTCTTACAATTTTTTTTAACTAACTGTATAGATTTCTGAAAGCCTTATACGCGCTTTTCTCAAAACAGTGTTTTCGAAGACGGTGGCCACGATTTCTCAAAAAGTACTAAATCAATGGCTCCTAAATGTTGACACAAGCTTCTAAGATATATTTTTATCAATTAATTAAATTGTTTGAGAAATCGACATTTGGCCAACAATTTTTTTCTAATTTCTTATTGGATGGTCTTTTTGTTGGGTACAACCCAAAAGTTCTAATTAAGAACTACGTTTTTTAATAAACGATAACGTTGTCAAGTTTAAAATAGGTTAAGAAATAAAAATAAAAAATTACCTAATATTTAAATTAGAAACGATTAAAATTTTAGGCTTTTTAATATCGCAAACTACAAATAGTTTGACATATGTGTCATAAGTGACATAAGTAATTGGTGTACTTATTATTTGTAAGACAAGAAAGGTGATGAGTTAGTCGATTTTTAGTTTTCCTGAAGGTACTTTAGTATTGAGCAAAGGCAACCAAGTGTTGTCTAAATTACCTGAAATTGATGCTACACAATTACCTTTATTTAATAATATATACGCAGTTTCTTTCAAATGTGTTCACGTCACATCACGGCACAACACGTCACGAAACATTATAACAAAACAATGTGTTTCCGACTTAAGAACATATTTTTAAGTAATTTAGCCAACAATGGTAAATAAATTAATTGGGGTTATTATTAGTTGGTAGCATTTAAAGCTAAGAGTATTACCAATATTTTTATTTGTAAAGTATCATCAACAATATGTAAATTGTAAAGCAGTATTATCACACCTGTTAGTTATATCATAGAGTTAATAACTTCATTAATACAAAGTCTAAAGACTAATCAGCTTGCCGTTAATCTTCTCAACATCACATACGTAAGATTGCACTATGAATATGCAGTAACCGAGATATTCCAGAAACTTATGGCAAGTTTCTGATAATAGTTTTACAAGTTATAGTCTAGTAAAATGAGATAATGCTAAGGCGATAAGCTATAATATGTAACAAGTGTTTACTATATCTGACGCGTAATAGTATAAAGGCATTATATGCTTTATACGAAATGAAATTAAATTTAATTAATACGTAATTAGTGAAAACACTCGAAGCATCCTAATGGCAACCTGAAATAGGTGAAAATTTATTTTATTTACAACCATGTATGTAATGTTTACTTTTCTGACTTGTCATAAGTGTAAAAATGTCACTTTTTAATTTTAACTTTCGGCCTACGTGGGCCGAAAGTAAAAGTAACCCTAGCAACAGTTGCAAATATTCAAAAGTTTGCCAACCTGACATCTTCTCAAATATTTTAGACATTTGCGGCGCGTCCAAGGGATCAGTTTACGTGTGGTAGCTCCGTTAATATTTCATTTTATAATTGTTTTAAAATAATTTGTACCGAAAGTCTTTAAAGTTAAGGGGTGGCAACCTTTTCTGGTAAGTTTTCTTCGAAATTGTAATACTTATTTTACATTAAATATTTTAATAATATTTTATTTCTTTTAAAGTAATCTTATTATTTATTATAATAATTCAAGGGCAGAATAGCCCTTATAATATACAAAAAGTAGAAGTTTTATTAAAATATTTATTAATTATCTTTATTTATAAAGAAAAGCCATAAAATATGTTGTTAATAGTTAAAAGTTATGAAAATAATATTTTTAATTATTTCATTTAATACATTAAGAGTACTTAACCAGTTTAATTGTTTAGGGCTAAATGATCTAAAAAAACTAGTTCAAAAATAATTATTTCCAAAACTATCTTACTTTTAATTTTTGGTTTATCTTGGTATACATTGTTAAAAAGGTTATAGAAAGGCCTTTTTAAAATTAGTTAATAGAAACTTTTCATGTTTATCATTAAATTTATGTGTTACTTGACCTTGTGTTAGAAATTTGTTATAATTTTTTTAAGTGACTGTTTTGCCTTTTCAATAAAATATATTATTTGGTGACATGATAAGGGTGATTTAAAGACTTTATTAGGAAATTAACATAACAATTTGAAACCGATAATTTGTTTAAAGATGCTTATGCAGTAGATTTTTACGTATGATTTCCATTGTTATTAAACAGCGTTGCCAAATTGGAAAGTATAGGCCTTTTTATAATAAAATATGTATGACCTTTTCCTTTGGTAAGTTGAATATGAGAAGCAATTGTTATAATGTGTATCGGGAAGGGCCGCAAATTTAAGGAAAAAGTACAAACTTTCTCTTTGGTTGTAAGTTAGTGACCAGATGATTTTTCTTGCTTTTAATTTTTTTATAGGATAATAAAATGCATATAGTAGTTGCCTAAATTATTGCCGTAAAAATACATTTTGGGTGTGTTTTGTAGTCGCTTTTGTCAATTTTTTAATTGATTTAATTTTGTTTTTAAAATTCGTTGTGTTCCCCACACTACAAATTCTTTGGCCCCTTTGACCACCTGAAAACCAAGAAGCTGGCGTTACAGCTACATAAACTGTTAAAAAAGTAAATCAAGTGACCAATAACTCCGCCATTATTTCCTTATTTCCTTAAAGTCTCAACAAACTTGTTTTTATAATAGTAGTTTGTCGATAAATTTATTAGAAATAAAAGAAAATTATTAATAATAATAAATAGAAATATTAAAATTTTTAGTATTTAAACGGTCGAAAAGTATGCAACACGTGCGTAAAGTTTTACTTTTAAACGGTTTTACCTAACTTGACCTGTTACGTTATCTTGTGGCACTAACGCGTTGTTTAAAAGGTCCTGTAAAATTCAAAACTGCATGTTTCAGTGCTTGGATAACGTTGACGGAACTTAAAAATGGGTGAAACATCCAGTAACTCGGCACTCACAGTACACTGGTATTCAAGCATAAGCCTACGTGAGATGTCGTAAAGATAAAAAAAAATACATTCTTTATGACCAAGTTTTCCGCCGACACAAAATAGGGGATTATATTACTTTACTACAACCTTAATATCAGTAATAAATAAAAAAGCTTGATTGGTAGAATAGAGCTTTCTATGAAAAAAATAAAAAACAAGATGGCCGCCGCCACAAAATAGTAAATTACATTTTTTTACAACTACTTTAATATGGGTACTAAATTAAAAGGCCTAATTTAGAAAATAGAGCTCACCATGAAACAATTAAAATTTAAGATGGCTGCCGTCACAAAATGGCGAATTACATATATTTTTTACAACTACCTCAAAATGGGTATTTTTAATTTGTAAAATAGAGCTTACTATAAAAAAAATCTAAGATGGCCGCCGCCACAAAATGGCGGAATACATATTTTTTCACAACTACTTCAATAGGAGACCGGCCAATATAGACGGGGTTCCTATTAAATACATGTAAACTTCTCCGGCGAATTTTGACTCGTCGTGACGCGTCGCCTTAGTGGGCGAGCACCTTAAAGGGTGTATTAGACGCAGGTTTAATTAAGGAATTTTAAAAGAAATTAACTAACCCGAACTTACCATAACGCCACATCTATACACCATTTTTGGCAGAAAATATTTGAGTAATATTAAGTAACAAAACACCAAAAACCAAAAGCAGAGAATAGGTGGGGATCCTGGTTAGTTCTGGTTAGTTAAATTATTTTTTTATTCAATAATTAAACCTAAGACTACACACCTTATAAATCCACTTAAGAATTTTGTCAATTTTTTCTTTTGTTTACATATAAATTCAATCAGACCGTATAGGTATAAAAAAATTAATATGGTCGTACTGGACAGGATTCACTTTCAAGAAAAAAAACATGCAAAAATGCCATGTGATTTTAAACTTAGAAACATTTACGTTTGGCGCATGCAAAAGCCTCGAAGCCTTGGCATTTGCCTTGCAGAAAAGCCATAAACCCAGACAAGCAAGCAAGCCTCAAAGCCATAGTGAAATTGGTGTCGCCAGACGCCAGTCGTCCCCATCAGGGAAATGTTTGGTCCTTCCAACTTTGTAGGTTCCGCATGTCTATGCTTGCGTAGGACACAAAGGCGGCTACTCACTACGTGGTACTTGCCAAGTATTTGGTAAGGAGCAATAAGTGTATACGACGACTCGTTTAGACTTGGCAAGTTACTTGCACTTCCCGTGCAGTAGCGGAAAACAATGACAAGTCAAAGGAGTTAAGTACTTGACTTGGCAATTTATTTACCGGCGCTACATTACGCGTTACTTGGCAAGTCGAATGGTCGCGGGAAATAACTATCCGATTGGCATATTAAATCAGTATTTGCGTTTTATTATCTTAAGTCAAATATTGTTAGGCGGCACGTTGTGGTTGTATCTTTAAACGTTTTTTTTCGAGGACTTTCTTTGGTGTAATTAGCAGTATTGGTATTATATTGGGTACTAGCTGTTTGATGGTGCTAGTATTTTAGTATTGGCAAAAAATAGACTAACCGTTATTCGCCGCCACCCTTCAATTGTTGTGTTTATGTAAACAGTTTTCTTTTTGGTGTGGTATTCACAATGAACTGGTCCAATGATTTAACTTTGCAGTTCTTAGATTTAAAAAAAAAAGAACCTGATATTTGGGATGCATACCATAGACTCCACAAAAACCAAAATAAAGTGTATGATGCTTGGAAACGTATACAAGGTAAATTTTCACAAGACATTAGTGTTAATAGGTTTAAAAATAAGAGATTTCGTTATGGCCACATTTCGAAACTGCGAGGCCAAATTAAAAAGCAGTACAAACTGTGTATCTTTCTTTGCAATATGCGGCTTAATTTTTCTAAGCAAATCTTTCATTGTCGGGAGACAAAAATTTTCAAAATTGCTGATGTTTGATTAGGTACACTTCAAAAGTTAGATACGAGTTTTAAGGTGGTTTTAAGCGGGGTTTTCACATGCAAAAATTACTGGCGCCAATGCAAAATCATTTAACTTGCACCAATGAGTACACCCGTTCTTAAACTTTTACTGATGGTGCATTGCTTGATTACGTAACAGTATTCAAAAAGTTTAGATTTTGTTTTTTTTCGGAGAAAATGTTTTCCTATAGCTTAACTTATTTGGATTAAAAAAATGTAAATAGCAAAGTTATGGTTAAACACAGTGTTAAGAAAAAGGGAAAAATTTAATATTTAATATGTTATTTAGTTTTTACCTACGCCATGACTTCGCATTTTTTTTAATGGAAAGCCTACTACCTACTTGGTAATGACATTTTTAAAGTGGTCTTTTTTAAGCCTTTTTACGAGGTATAATGTTAACCTTAATATTAAAACATATATATAAATGTTTTTAAATTATTTAATTTAAACGCTTTTAATAAAAAAATACAACAAATATTGGGCAATTAAATACCAAATTATAGTAAAAGTATTATGGTTGTAATAGAAACATTAGATCAAAGACAAAATTTTGTATTTCTTAGGCTAAAATTTCTGCCTACGCTTATGTATAATAAGTACTTAACATTGATGCCCTATGAAAGTTGGGTAACTCTAGGATTAATGGGGCAGGTCTACAATCTGCTGTATGACGCCAAGGAATCCGAGACGTAATTATTCTAATCCCCTTTAGTACTGCAACAAAACTTTAACTACATTTTAATATTATATACTTAAATATTTAAAATCATTTTATAATAATAAGTTATTTAAATAGATATAGCCAAGCATGTATAAAGTGTTACTAATGTAATAAAATACTTAATATTAGGGCTCTAGTTTATAACCACCGCCAGCAGTTTTATCCATTTACGTATATGAAAACTGCCAAAAATCTAAATTAATATGTTGTTACCGGCAGTTTTTACTTATTTTATCGATGGATGCCGCCGTCCGGCGGTTTTAATTATAAAAACTATTAAAAACCGCCAAATAATTGGTAAACTTAACCTAACAATATTGAATATTTGTTATAGTCCCAGAGCTAGTAAACCGTTTTCGATAAGCACAAGTACCTGCCAGGCGAACTGAAAGTAGTGGCTGATTTGGATGGCCATATTTCCAAAACTAATAAAGTAAGATGTACCTAATGTGGTGTTTTCGTAAAGCTCTTTTAAAGATCCGTTTAACGATGATACTGGTGACATTATACAGGGTGGAAAAAACAAGTGTTTTTTTTTTAATGGGGCACCTTGTGTATTATATTACCATTAAAAAGATCTTAAAAAGAGATTTAAAAAAATACTGCATTAGGTACATCTACCTTTATTAGTTTAGGAATTATGGCCACTTAAATCAGCCACACCTTTCAGTTCGACTGGCAGGAAATTTTGCTCAGCGAAAACGCTTGTTAACTTTTTTTTGAAACCTTGCTATAAGTGAAGAAAACCCTGAAAACATTTTAAGCTTACAGCTCCACGTTTTTTCTTTTTATTATTTCTTTAAACTTTCAAAAAATACAGGGTGATGATGTGCACGGCTGATGCCTGCCAGGTGAGGATTTTCGTACTTAGCATGCTATGACTCACAACTTTACGAATTTCCAGCCTTACAGGTCTAACGTTACTCAAGGGTTCACTAGCTCTTCTACTATTATTGTTTAATATTATTTTGTCGAATCTCTTCATAACTTTAATAAAATGTACATCTTCTTGAAAAAGAAAAGCCAAAAGTACTTTAGCGGCAAGAACAAAAAATGATTGTTTCATAAAACTAAAGTATGCATGTATTGAAGGGGAAACAAAATTTAAAATTTCCAGGACAAAAAAACAGTTACCAGGTTAACAATTTATGAACACTGCTTGTTTCTTTAATCATATTATTAACATTTAAGACGACGGCGGTTTTCTTCTAATAATTGAGTAAAACCGCCGGAGGTCGTTTAGCCAGTGGCCTATATTAACCAGTCTTTTGGGCTATTACCATAAACCATTTTTTAAAAAGCAGGGTTTAAATTACTTTTATGTTAACTTTGCTTGCCTTTTTACAGAAGGTTTAAATCTGTAAAAAAATAAAACATGTATGTTTAAGTACCTACCTAATACACACCAGAGGGCAGGATGCAAGCTACTACGCTTATACGACATTTTTATTTCTTAAATATTTTCTGTAGTTTTTTGTTATCGCCTACACCGTACTAATGAGAACCAAAATAGTCCAAAACCGGTCTGCGGTTTTGGGTCTCAATTAACTCCAAAGAAAAACCTTTGGCTAGTGTGGAAATCTACATCGCCAGATAGGACAGTGTTCCAACGGATGCTTCTCTTGCAGCGCAAGGAAATAACAAGCAGCCTTTCATTTCTGTATAATGATTTTGATTGCTTGTCAAGATTACTTATTTTTACAAGTATTTGATGAACGGACTTGCTTAATTTTTCACACTGTCAACAGAGGGCGGGATGAACTATAAGCTACTACGCTTATACGACATTCCTATTTCCTAACACATTTTTTGGAGTTTTTTGTTATCGCCCACACCGTACTGATGAAAACTTAAATAAACTGCTGCTCAATTCAACTGCAACTGGAAATATTTTTGGTAAATTTCCAATCGTTATTACTCTTAAATAAAATGCAATAGCAAAATGCGGCCTTTACCGTTTTGTAGGATAATTTTTTTGGAAAAAGCGGCCATTTCACTTTGTGTAAATTTTCACTTGTTTTTATTCTACAGGGTGTAATGGAAAAGTCCGGTTTTTACAAAAACTTTGTCAAGAGCGACATTCTACAAAAAAATAGTTTTTAATTTTTAATTATATAGTGTTATTCAGTAGACCATTTTGAAAAAACAAATTTGTCAGATTTTTGATATCTGCTCCATTTTTCATGTTATAATTTTTTTCAAAAAATTGATTTTTTTTTCATATTGTATTTAACAGTTCATCACAGCGATTAATTTTTTTAGATAATTTTAAATGTACATAAGTACCCTTTTAAAACTGTATTAGAATTTTATTTCTAAAAAATATTAACGCGTCAGTAGCGTCGCAAATGTAACTAAATTGTATTTTGGTAAAATTTCAATTCCCAAAGTTTCTGAAAGCACCACATATTCTGTATTTAAGATTTTAATTGTTTCTCTACAATTTTTAGAAACCACGGACATTTATCTCGGGACGGTTTTTTACTTTTTTAAAAAAGTCATCAGTGGCGTAGATATAATTTTTCTTCTGAATGCTCTTTTTTATTTGCCAGAGGATTATTGCATGGAAGTAATAATTTGTAATTCGGGTTATTTCAGGGCATTTATCGATTAGCTTAGAACAAACATTAACATTTTTTAAAATCTTAGTAATTTAAAAAAAATATACAGGGTGTTTCGAAAAATTAAAGCTTCTACATTTGTATTTTTTTTAAATAAAAGGTAGAGTGTGAATCCTTAGATGATTTTACGAAGAAAGTTCAATTAAACTTATGTTCTGACTGCCCTAACTTTTGAGATACAGGGTTTGAAACTTAAAAAAATATATACCATTTTTTATAATAACTGTGATACCACTCTACAAATTTTAATAAAATGTGGTACACAGCCACTACACATTAGGGGGCATTTTTTAAAGTAAAATATTTGTATCTTTCTTTCAGTGGCGTTCGAGCGGGATTTAAATTAAATATTTTTAAACAAAATCATAGTACTCCACTGCTTCTTTTGAAACAAAAATTATTCTTACAATTTCCATTTACTTTTAAGCAAATTTAATATTACGTTATTTTTTTGACCGACGAATTTGGTATGCTACCTTTATATTTTCATTTGCTTGATTAATAAATAAAGTTGTTTTGTCTGTTTAACTGATGTAATGAACAGCTTGTAAAGCTTTAATTAGATTGACTTTATTGGGTCCAGTGGCGTCTCGGTGGGCACCACTACCATTATTGAAAAAAAATGTACGCCACTGGCTTTTTATGCAGTTTTTATACTTTTTCCTATGATTCAACTAAAAATAAAACTTTTTAGTATTGTCCATTTTTGCAGAAACGAAGCAACACCGGACATAACTTTATAGAAACTTTTCTTCATAAAATTACATAACAAATCCCCCTTTAAAGTTTCCTACCGTAGTTGGGAAATATATTGGTATTTTAATTTGGAAATAAGTCTTTTTAAGGCACCACGTACGTTTAACATACACATATTTTTGTGCAAATGTATTTTTCTCATTAAGTAGGACTTTTTATATGAGGAGGCACTTTTTTCGTAAATTTAATAATTAAAAAGTTTGGTAAGATTTTCCGAAGACACGCTGTATATTACAAAAAAGAATAATATTATTATTAACGTAAATACTAATAATAGTGTTAAGCAACCCGAAACCCTTATGCACTTATTGTCAGCTTGTTCAGTTCATGCTACCAATGCTAAGTTCTTATCCATCCGTATAATGACGCTCTTCGGGTACTTTACTATCACCTCAGGCATTACTACGGCATCGATGAAACAGCAATACTGCCGTTTGCTCCCGGCGACATGGAGGCAGTAGTGGAAAATGACAACTGTCGCATATACTGGAACTATGTGTTCCCAACCACGCATCAAATGCAAGCGAATAAACCCGACATCGTTCTCCTTGATAAGAGAAATCACACCATGTATGTGATAGAGTTCTCCGCACCTACGGAAACTAACATCGATATAAAAGAACGGGAAAAATGAGCCAAATATCAAGATCTTCTTGGCGAACTTCGGAGGCTTTATCCAGAGTATACCGTGCGATTGGTTGTCCTGATAGTTGGCGTTTTAGGAGGCATGAAATATAACGTATTAAGGGAAATGAGGTACATTCCAGCATATCAAAATACACCCGAACAACTGGCGATGAAGATGCAGAAATCTGTTGTCCTTGGTTCCCTTCGTCTACTGAGGCAAACGAATTTGGCCGAAGATCACTGACCGAGCGGACGCGAGGAGTGGTCTTCGATATGGATGGCCTTTCGTACGACGCCCTATGGGGTCGGAGCCATGGGATACGTCGTGTTGAATCTTTTAGAGAATAATAATAATAATAATGACCTAAACCTCTATGCAACTAGTGAGCGGGATCTACAACAGTCTCTTAAGTGATTCACGAATATACCAAAGATGTTGGCAGGAAGTTCTTATAACAGAATTTTAAAAGTTGGATAAGAGAGTTTTGTTTCAAAAAAAGCAGTGGCGTACAATGATTTTCTTTAAAAAATATTTAATTTAAATCCTGCTCGAACGCCACTGAAAAAAGATAAAAATATTTTACTTTAAAAAATGCCCTTCAATGTATAGTGGCTATGTACCAAATTTTATTAAAATTTGTAGAGTGGTATCACAGTTATTATAAAAAAAGGTATATATTTTTTTAAGTTTCACACCCTGTATCTCAAAAGTTAGGGCAGTCAGAACATAAGTTTAATTGAACTTTCTTCGTAAAATCATCTAAGGATTCACACCCTGCCTTTTATTAAAAAAAATACAAATGTGGAAGCTTTAATTTTTCGAAACACCCTGTATATTTTTTTTAAATTACTAAGATTTTAAAAAAATGTTAACGTTTGTTCTAAGCTAATTGATAAATGCCCTGAAATAACCCGAATTACAAATTATTACTTCCATGCAATAATCCTCTGGCAAGTAAAAAAGAGCATTCAGATGAAAAATTATATCTACGCCACTGATGACTTTTTAAAAAAGTAAAAAACCGTCCCGAGATAAATGTCCGTAGTTTCTAAAAATTGTAGAGAAACAATTAAAATCTTAAATACAAAATATGTGGTGCTTTCAGAAACTTTGGGAATTGAAATTTTACCAAAATACAATTTAGTTACATTTGCGACGCTACTGACGCGTTAATATTTTTTAGAAATAAAATTCTAATACAGTTTTAAAAGGGTACTTATGTACATTTAAAATTATCTAAAAAAATTAATCGCTGTGATGAACTGTTAAATAAAGGGAGTACAATATGAAAAAAATCAATTTTTTGAAAAATAAATTATAACATGAAAAATGGAGCAGATATCAAAAATCTAACAAATTTGTTTTTTCAAAATGGTCTACTGAATAACACTATATAATTAAAAATTAAAAACTATTTTTTTGTAGAATGTCGCTCTTGACAAAGTTTTTGTAAAAAAACGGACTTTTCTATTACACCCTGTAGAATAAAAACAAGAGAAAATTTACACAAAGCGAAATGGCCATTTTTTCCAAAAGAGTTATCCTACAAAACGGTGAAAGCCGCCTTTTGCTATTGCATTTTATTAAGGAGTAATAAAGATTTGAAATTTACCAAAAAAATGTCCAGTTGCAGTTGAATTGAGCAGCAGTTTAGTTCGAAACCGGTCTGCGGTTGGTGATCTCAATTAACTCGGAAGAAAAACTTTTGACTAGTGTGAAAATCTGCATCGCTATACCTAATATACTCCTGGATAAAAAGAAACGACAACGTTTTGTTCAAATTAAATTTAAAACAATTTTTTGGTTTTTGACAGATTTTAATCATTTTATTGGTCTAATTGTAGCCCCTTGCATTGAGAATATTATTTAATATGAGTACCGCAAAAAGTATTATAGGATTGGGTGGATTAGGGAAAGAGCCAAATGTTGCATTTTAATTCAAATTTTTGAACAGCCTGTGAAATAATTTACAATTTCAAGTTTTTTGCAGTTTATTTCATTTCAAAGTCTTACCTTTTCCTAATATTTTTTTACCCATATCAATATTTTAATTTTAAAAGAAAAAAACATCTTTTTAAAAAAGACAATAAAATTTGTGTACAGGGTATTAAGTTATAAATCTACGACCCCTAAATTTTTTTATCTTTTTTAGATAAAAAAGTAATAAACATATTATAGGTGAGTTGGGTTAGACTCGATGTTTTCAAATCAGTAATAAGATTTTTGTTATCTCTTAAGATATACAGCATACAATAAAAGGTATAATTAAAAGAACACCCTGTATATTCTATCACCACTAAAAAAATACATTATTTAATATACCTATTTTTATTAGTTTCGGAAATATGACCCTCCAAATCTAAGGTTTTTCCAATATGTTTACAATATAGCGTATAACACAATTATCACAATACCGATATTAATAGAAAAAAATGGTTACAAAAGCACTTTTAAATTCAATACACTGATAAAAAAAAATGCGAGGTTAAATTATCACACAGAGTGTTATTTTGGGTCAAAATACAATATTTGGCGTTTCTTCTGTATAACATCTAATCCTATAAAACTTTGCGCAATCATCATATTAAATAATATTAATAATTTTAAAAGCGGCTACAACTACCAGAAGATAATTAAAATCAGTCAAAAAAACAAAATGCATTTTTAGATTGTCCATTTTTTTTGTTCAGACGTATAATAGAGTTTTTGCGGTTAAAAGTAAAGTTAGAGCTTGAAAAATATAAATAATTGCCCGCTTAGTTAGATATTTTAGTGAAATCAGTTAAATTTAAACCAATGTTTATTAACAATAGTATTTTTTAATAAATTTTATTTGCAACTCACTTGTAAATAAAAATTAAATATAAACGTACAAAACAGGTATTTGTACTAGAGAGTAATTAATTATTTTCATTATTATAATAATTATATAAATAAATTTAGGACTATTCCACTAATTTTAAATTAAAATAAATATTTCAACTTTAAAACAGCTCTTTTATGTATTGCCTAAAAAACCAGCCAGTATAAATGTGCTAAAAAATCTTTTAAAATACAATATTTATTGCAAATAAAATATGCTGTGCGGGTTTTATGTGGCAGTTAAAAATAAAATTGGTTATTTTAAATTTAACGTATTTTTTTAATAAATACTAATTCTAGTTTTTAATTTACCAGCTTACAAATCTTTAGATTATTACTTTTAAATAAATAATAGTTTAAAAATCTAAAAAACACGCTTTTATATGCAACCGAACTAAAAATTAGAAAATAATTTTTCATTACAAAGAGTTTGTCACTTCAGAGTAAAAAGCGTGGGGTACATTTTACTATTTTTTCATAACTTTTCCCTCATAGATATTTGCAAATAGAATAATTATAACATTTAATATATTAAGCACCCAACGCTTTTATTCTGAAGTGACAAACTCTTTGTAATGAAAAATTATTTTCTAATTTTTAGTTCGGTTGCATATAAAAGCGTGTTTTTTAGTTTTTTTAAACTATTATTTATTTTTCATTTTTGGTTCGATATATCAATTAGTTTTTTAAAATTAAATGCTCCAGTTTATTCACAAAAAAATTCCTTCGCCATTTTGTCAAGAGACACAGAGGATCTGTAAAGGAATTTATTTATCCTGGCGGTCCTAATCAGGATAACGGGATACTGTTATTAAATTATTGCATTGTCATCGGTCCTTTATACGTGTGCAAAGTTTCAAAGAAATTGAAGCGCTGGAAGTTGGTAAAAATTAGGCTCAAAGATTCCGATACAAGCTAATAAAAGCGTGTTAAAAAAAAGGTACTGGCTAAACGACCACCGGCGGTTTTGCTCAATTGTAGGAAGAAAACTGGTTTTGTATATTTACGTATACGAAAACCTTCAAAAATGTTAATTTGGTATTATCGATGGTTTATACTTATTTTATCGGTAGGTGCCGCCGTCTGGCCGTTTTGCTTATAAAAACTATAAATACCCGCCTAATAATAGTTAAAGTTAATCTAACCCTAATAAAAATATTTTTACTGTGCCATTAGCGTTTTGTTTTTTTTTGTGGTTTAATTGTTTGATATTGTAGTTGAGTTTGTAGCCCTCTTTAAAAATACAACTTTTAGTAGTATAGTGGGATGGGGACGGGCAAATAAAACCACCATTGTATTAGGCCTAACGTTTGGCGACTTGCCACATTATCAAGTACCTATATATATAAAAAGACACATTCCAAGACAATATTTTATTACATAGATCCAACATTTTACAACACCAAAAAACAAAGAAAAAAATTGTCAGGAAGGAAAGGCAAAGAAATACCTTATCAGGACGTCATCGTCAGCATAAAAAATTGGATATAACATTCTAGAAAGTGGAAAATAAGATAGTTGTCTAAAAATTCAATTATGAACAATGAAAAATAAAAATACGAAAACATGTTTAAAAAATTATGAAGAAAAAAAATAAATAAAAAGAAAAAAGTGAGTGATTTATCCGAATTCAAACTTGAAACCTGTGGCTTACGTGTGAACACTCGTAACCCTGTAGCTAAGGGCTTAAATATGACTGAAAAAATAAGTCTTATTAAGAAATTATTTATTTTGTGACGTGTTTCCATTTTTGTGACAATTTTAAAGTTTGTTTCAACCTCAATACATGCATACTTTGGTAATTGGTAATACTTTGGTTTTAGTTTTATAAAACGATCAGTTTTTTGCCGCTAAAATACTTCTGGCTTTTCTTTTCCAAAAAAATGTACATTTTTTTTAACTTATAAAGACCTTCGACAAGAGGTATCAAACGTGTCTTTTAGTTTTATTTTTGTTTGTTGATCAATAATAAAAATGCTATTTACCAATAAAACAAATAATTGTTAACTTATTCTTTTATTCGGCGTTTATAAATAGTTTTTATGAACAAAAACCGCCAGACGGCGGCATTTACTGATAAAATAAGCAAAAACCGCCGATAATACGATATATTTTATTTGGATTAGGCAAGTAAACATACAGCTATTTATGCTTTTAAATTTTTTAACTATACTATTTAGCTTTAAAAAAGTAATAGAAAATAATAAACTTTAATGCAAATCTAAACCACACAAGAAACATGGGGAAAATTTTATTTTTATTTTTTTAAATAAAATAAATTATTTAAAAATCCTAAAAAAACGAGAAAACTTTTTTTTTTGTAGTTTATGGCTACAGAAAAAGTTAGGTGATTTTTTTTTAATAATGTATTTTGCTTTTATACAGGTTAAGCTATCTAATATGGTACATTGGCGAGTAAAGCATCGACAAAGTGGGACTAATGCCTCTCACCTCACCTCTCACGAAACGTCACAGAATTTGTTTTCATATGTTCGCATTTTTCACGACTTCTTATTACCTTTTAAACCTTGCAGGTAAACAGTAAACAATAGTTAAAAAATGTACACTACCGAACAAAAAATTAATAGTACCTACCTATTAAATGGTATTCTTGTGTGAATAGTGCCCAAGAAGTCGTTGGACAATTTATTTTCGCTTACCCTGATGAGCCAAAAGCGCGTTATATTATTTAAATTTAGGGCTAACCTTAATACGTTCTCCGCAACAAGACGAAAGAAAATAAAATAGAAATAAACTTGTATTATTCACTATCAAAGCAGTGGCCGTGATTTATCAGCGATATCGGTTAAAATGATGAAAGTAGGAGATGCGTGGGAGTTGCTTCCGTCCCCTAACGTTTTAGGTGAATTCGTTCTCTGTTTAACCTTTACTGGCTAGTCTTTAGACCGTCTCCTTTCCACGCATTGTCGATGAACGAAACCGTTCAGCCCATGCTGCATATAAAACAACTAATACACTTTTCGATCCGTGGCACATTATAAATTAGATTTAATTGAGAAAATATTTTGTAAAAAT
This sequence comes from Listronotus bonariensis, assembly GCA_014170235.1. Classification (NCBI taxonomy): domain Eukaryota; kingdom Metazoa; phylum Arthropoda; class Insecta; order Coleoptera; family Curculionidae; genus Listronotus; species Listronotus bonariensis. Next base: position 57,046 of record JACEGR010005303.1, read on the forward strand.
TACGTATTATTATGATTCCATTTTTATATGGTAAAAAGATGTTTAGAGAGTTATATTTAAAATTTCAAAATTTCCTATAATTCCAGATATACTTAAAGTTATATACGGATGTTTTAATTAAATAATATAAACAATTTTAATTAAATTCTGACACAGTAAAATATTATATCTATAATATATACAATATATAATATATTTATTATTGTATTAATCCAAATAAATGTTTTTTAGGCATAATTTTTTTAACAATAAATAATTGTACGTTTTTTGTCTTTTTTAAAGAAAAATAGAATAAATTAAAATTTCTTTTACTTATTCAGTTTTATTATTTTAAGAATTACCTAGTATTTTTAATTTAATTAAGATATTAAACGAAAAAGTTACAAAAATATGAAAAGGATATAAAATTTCAGGAAAGTTCAATTCCTTAAGCTGCAATTTTAGTTAGGAAATCGAAATGGTAAGTTTCTGTCCTATATATTGACGATAAAGTGCATTCCAAGAATCACAGATCCAAAACTTTAAACTGAATTACCGCAATCCTAGTAGGTCAGCAAATATCTGACTTTTTGGACAAGTTTTATGATAAGGGTTATTCGTACATTGTATTTAATAGCAAAGTTTAAGTTTTTGGTATTTTTGAATCAGCAAAAACATGTGTTATAAACTTTTTACGTACAGGATTCTCCAATTTAAAAAATAACCATAAAAAGATATTTAAAAAATATTCCATAAAATTAAAGGGTGTATCTTATATCCGCTACACCTTATTTAGGTTTAATTTTTTTTTAATAAAAAAAAACAATTGGTGTATCAATATTTGATGTAAATTTGTATTGGATATTCTATTTATTAATTTTAAAGCACTTCCGGGTTACCCGAAAATGGTTTATTACTTTTAAATTTTAGGAGAAGCAATTGGAACAATATTTCTTATTGCGATGGTATATAACATTCTGAATTTAATTTTATTACTTATCAGATATCGTTTTTTGTGACTTCTGCTGTTAATTTTGGTTTTTTTTTTTTTAAATTAAAGTGTTATGATGGGACCAAAATATTTAATATTAAGCTAAGGCGTCTTATATTTTTAATAACCTTTTTTTTAAGGGCTGGTCCGTTAGCATACTATAAAGAAGCATTTTTTTTAAACAATTAAGCGCGGTATTTCGAAAAGGCATTTTTTTAAAAGGGTTTATTAAAAGAATTCTAAATTATCCAATACACTAAATGATAATTGGTATCGACTTACGACAACATGATTGATTGATTAATTAGGTTTTTTGAAATAAATTACTGCTTAATAATATATTTTTTAAATAAATTTGGGCCATACACTTTGTGCTATATACTTTAAAACGTCTAATGTGAAATTTTTAAAGAGCATGGACAAGGGAGAGAAACACACACCTGCGACTGGTAATTGTGTTCAGCGACCAAAAGAGCTCGTCAAAGTTTTATTTTATTCTTGCTTAACGTTGGTAAAAAGGACGTGCTTGGTTAAAAGTATGGATTTATTTAAAAAATTTTGTTTCAGTACGCACTTTTTACGTAACATTTTTGTGTCTGAATCAATACTATCAGCCAAATATCTTGCGAACTTTCACCGGTTTGATGGTTAACTTAACACAGCGGGATTACTTGTCGTGCGCATGGGAGGTTGTTTTTCCGGCTTGCTATTGGCTGTTATAAATGTCAATACTCTTGACTTTCACATGTTCAATATGGCTGATGTTTTGTGATTGTTGTGGCTGTATATTTGTTTTGTGTTTTATTCGGTTTGATTTTACGTGTGACCTGTGTTATAGATATAAATTATTTAAACAAAATTTGTGGAAATTTATGGGTTTTTTTAATAAATTATTTTTTAAATTATTTACGTTGTTTTTTTTTTGAATAAAAACAAATTAACACTTTATCTAGGATTTATTTATGTAACAAAACATTATATACATTAATATTTTATGTACATCCGTAAAATATATTTAATGAATATCTTGCTGGAGGTAAAAGCACAATGAACCAATAGAGGATTTCTGTGTGCGTCACTCTCTATTTAAAAATTTGCTTGAACTGTAAAAGTCAGACAAATGATCAGTTTAAAAATTATTAATACTGATAAAAATTATACTTAAGCGAAAAAATAAAAAGGCCTAAAGCCTAAACACTTAAAAAACTTAATAACTGACCCAGTTAAGGTACAAACCAAGATATAGAGTGTGTCTACTTAAGTTCGTACCATAAGGCAAACTTTTTATTAATTTTACGAAAAAATTTAACCATTCGATATTAATTGTTTTCAGTGGTAGGTATATGAAATATCTTAAAAAATATAAATTTATGTTAAGAGGAATGTACACTTATTCTTGTCAATATTGAAAATTTGTGGGAAAAAAGATGTTTAGGATTAGGATTTTTTTCTGCAATAACGAGCATTTTTGAGCTTTTTTACAAAAGTATTTTATTTCAAAATAAGTATCCAGTAATGTGGAAACTTAAATTTTCATTGTTAATTAAGACCTACGATCTTATCTGCTTCCTTATACCTAAAAAACAAGTATGTAGATATCGAATAAAATCGACCAAGCACAGTGGCCTATGGAAACTGAAATCCTACTACGCTTTTCTTAGTATAAGTAGGTAATATTAACTTATAGACTATAATACCTTTCAAGTAAATAGGATCAACATAAATCTAAAATTTATTTGGTTGGTAAGTTTGAGCATGCTATTTTCATATATTTCTTAAAATTATACACTTCTTTTACATTTAGTACCATTTTTTATGCTAAATAAGTAATCTCGCAATAAAAGTTTAGTTTTTAAGAAATAATTCTATTTAGATTTTTATTTTCAGTTCTCATTTCCCTAAAATTTATACCTATACATTTTCCACATTAACCTATTCCAATCTAAGAAAAAAATAGTCTTCTACCAAATATATTTTAATACACCATTAGCACTAAATTACCAATATTTAGTCATTAAAATAATAATAAATTTCAGTATAAACCTATTTTACACTTTTTTAATGTTTTATGTATATTTACTCAATAAATCAATGTTTTTGAATATACCGCCGATTTTGACATTGGGAGTGCGTATGCGAATGCCCTGCCATCCCGCAGACCCTTTCTTCAAATTGTGCCATTTTTCGAAACGGCGATTGATCCTCTATCCTTGTCTATTCTCTTTGGGAATTGTTGCCAATATTTTGAAATAAAAAGGTTTAACGCAATAAAAAGCTGGCGCGATGCGTCATTCTACACAAAATATTTACATACTGGCATTTGTATTTGAAATTTTACCTGCCAATGTTTACCACACTAAAAGTCAATATCGAGATGGCATGACGAGTTTATGTAAATCATTTAATATTTCGTCTAAAATGTGCAAATATTTAAAGTAGAAAACTAACATCTTTTTATATTAACTTATAATACTTACCCTTCCCAAATTTTTTCTTGTCGTGTTTTGACTTACTTTTAGATTATTTCTCTTTTTGTTGCTCACACACTATACCTATAAACGACGTTTTAAAAATAGTTGAGTGCCGTCATTACTTATATGCAGTGGCGGCTCGTGCATTGGAAAACAAGGGAGGCTTAAGTCATAAAAACTATATACACAAAAAAGGCTGGTAATTTTTTGAGGGAACCGCACTCTATTTAAATCAAAATACGCAGTATTTAGATAAATTCAAAAAATCATTTTTATATTGCCGCATTTATGGGTAAATTTAAATTATACGTATAAAACTGGCCATTTAAAACAAACACCAGGAAAAAATGGTTGTCTTCTAAGTTATTTAATTTAATTGAACTCCTTCTCGTTTAATGGAGCCGGTTAACCAATTGCATTTGTTGTACCAAATATTATTAAATCGATTTACCGAAATATTTTTATCAGTCTCGGCACGTCGCGCCATTCAGAATAACTAAATTAAAACAAAAACAAAAACACAAATGACACGAGCACTAACAAAGACCAACCGGAGGCTAGCCTGCAGAAAGTTTAAAATAAGCGACAGAAAACCGTAGTATCGGCCGAAGACTTGCCTCCCTTGCTACGTGGCGGCATTTATTATTTCGGCCTGATGGCTTTTTCTGTAATTCAAATTTTTGCGGTTCGTAGGCATTTTAATGCAGTGTATTAGGTAGTAATAGTGTTTTTCGGCAAATTATGTATTTATATAAAAAAATGTGTGGTAAAGTAATGATACCCACGCATTTTGTCAATATTTTTATTTATTGCGGTGAATAGCTTCAAATTCATGAGAGGCTAAGCCGCCTGGCCTCTAGCTTTTCCTTATATAAGTTATTCTTTCTGTGTATTTTGAATGAATCCTATTCTTCGGTTTTGATCGTGCGTCTTTAATTTCTCCTCTTTTCCCAGTTTGACATTTCTTAACAATTTTTTGTATAAGAATATTGATATTTTAAGTCTAATCAAATTTTTACCCTCGTAAACTCTATAAAACATTGATTGTTTTGTTTACGTTGTATTAAATTATTTATACAACTTATTGAAATTTTGGACCTCATAGGTTGGTTAGAAAGGCCAGCAATTAGACTACCTATGTAATTATCTTTATTTTTATAAAAACAAGAAATAATTTTAATTTTAGTGTTATTGGTTTTTAGCAGATATTATTTAAAAAATTGACAGTAACAATAACCAATAATAAAATTAAAAACACAAAATATATTTTTTTGCTTAAAATGTGTTTTGTTAGAAAGATTGACATTTGTAAATGTAATTAATCCTATTTGGCACATTAGTTTTTAAAACATTTACCGCAATTTAAATTTAAATTTACTTTTAAGCTATTAATAAAATATATTATTTAATTTATCACGCCACCTCAGATAGCTTTTATATTATTTGCAATTTAAACGAAAATTGCGGAAAATAAATGCAGCTACTGTCTGTATCAGAGTGATTGTACTTAATAAATTATAAGGTTAATGCATATATAACAAATATTTATATATAAATAAAAATGTTGAATACAGAAGTTTTATAAAAACGATTTACTAGTTTGGGGATGGCCAACCAATACAATGGCAGGCAAAACAATATTTTGGGCAAGTCACATCCTTTAACATCATAATATGTATTAGGTACTACAAAAAAAGGGTGAAGAAAATAATTTAATAAATTAGCACATAACATTCCTCGAAGGTAAATCCCAAAAATGCCTCAAATAGGGTCTTCTTAAAAGATGTAATCAATGTAAAAGTGAACAATACAGCCCTGTCAATAAAAGATACTAGATTGAACGCCGTCGAATTTTGACGAGTTTATAATTAGAAAAGTAAAAATGCAAGAACAAAATAAAATAAAACAAAACAAAACAAAACGCTTTGATGATACATCAAATATAAAGTTACAACAGTCCTGTTAATAAAAGATACTAGATTGAGTGCCGTCGAATTTCGACGAGTTTGTAATTAAAAAGTAAAAACGCAAGAACAAAATAAAAAAACACAAAAAAACGCTTTAATGATACATCAAACATAAAAGATACAACACAAGGGAAATACCGCTAATATAAATTATCCACAAAAAGCCTTAATATTAGTTTCCACATATACCATCGTACATCCTACTTGGATAATGCATGTGTTGCGCGAACTCAGCTGCTTGCGATATTTTGGGCAAGTCTTGCAGCAGTATTTATAGCTTAATGGGAAAGATAAGTAAATATTTTAATTTTTTAACGCCTACAATCCTTCGTTTACAATGTCGCAAGAATCGCTAAGCTACCACCAACTTTCTCTTTCTAGAACGCGTCAAATTTCGACGACTATAATTGCAGTTGAATATTAGCGCAGTTGCCCTTCTGTAGAGCGTTCTTATTACTAATTTTAATAATTAATTATAATAAACAAAAAAAAGCAGCGGAACACGGTGTTATCAAGTGGTTATCCATCTAAATTCTAACCCTATCCTACGTCGAATTTGAATTTTACGTCGCTTGACTTTAGTGATTGCACGGAAACTATATCAAAAATTAAAATAAAACAAGAAACTAAAAAGTGTTGAGAGGTTTTGGTAACTTGGTAATCAATATAAAAAAATATATATAAATTTGTGCAGTTTTACTCTCATAAACTTTCTGCAATATGTAGCTTAGCGTTCTAAAAATAACAACGCTGGATAAAGATAAGAGCATAGCAAAGCCATTTACCGACCCCTAACCACTAACGACAACTAAGTTTTTATATTTTCTTTATCCAAGACTAACCAAAGTTGACGTGAAGTCACTATTTTGCTATCCGAAATTTGTTGGTAGGTATTTAATCAACCACCATGGGGTACCGAACCGAAATTGCTTTTAATCTAGCGGCATGTACTATATACTATAGGTAACCCACAATACATGTTGCTTCTTTAATGATATAAAAAGACGTAGTAATGCGACGACTCAGTAACTAGGACTATTACAAAAAATAATGTAAATTGGTACAGTGGAAGTCTTTGGCAAACCGTCTAAAAATTATAGCTTTGCGTTTTAAATATATATATATATATATATATATATATATATATATATATATATATATATATATATATATATATATATATATATATATATATATATATATATATATATATATATATATATATATATATATTTAGATTATTATAAACGTCTTTTACGATCAATATAGCTTAAATGGCTCAAATAACAAAATATTCTCATGTGAACAAAACTGTGTAACATCAGAGATGCGTTTTGCAAAGCTGCTTTACTTATGCCCGGTTTCTGAACAACAAGATATCTGTTAAATATAGTTAACAAGCCGATAAACCCCGATAGACTACACAGTTGAGTTTCTAAACCACCGGATAAATTTTATCTGTCACATAAGTTATCGAACATATATCCAAAGAAATATCGGCAGATATCTTTCCGATAAGTATCACATAACCACCCATAACCTAACTTTCTAAATTGTGAATAAAAATAGCAGTTTGTTTTTTTGTGTTGTGTAAAGTAAATAGTTAACTTTCATTACAAAAAACCCAAAATGGACTACTCTAGTTCTTCTTCAGATGAAGAATACTTGGAAATAGTTGGAAATATAGAACGGCCTAGACAATATCGCGAAAGGGAAGATCAGTATGCAAAGTATGGTGATTCGGAATATTGGGACAGATTTCGTTTAACAAAAGAAACTGTAAACTTCTTTGAGAGAGCTAATAGGAAATAATATAGAAGTATTAAGCAACAGAACAAATACATTGTCAGTAATAGAACAACTTTTAATAACTCTTCGTTTTTATGCAACAGGTTAGTACATTTCGAATGTGTTTTTACCTAAATTCACATATTATTTGTACAGTTTTCCTTATGTATATAACTTGCTTATTTTTATTGTTCTAGGTTCATTTCATATTTTAATTGGTGATGACTGCAATATCCACAAAACAACAGTCTGTAGGATTATTCAAAGAGTCAGTAGCGAGATAGCAAGACTTCGACCACAATTTGTTCATATGCCAAACAGTGCACAGGAAGTAAGGGTTGTAAAAACGGGATTTTACAATATAGCAAGGTTTCCTAATGTAATTGGGTCCATTGATGGAACACACATACCTATACAGTCCCCTGGAGGTGATAATGCGGAGCTGTATCGTAACAGAAAAGGGTATTTCTCTGTAAATGTCCAAGCAGTATGTGATTCTCACCTAATGATAAGAGATATTGTTGCTCGACGGGCTGGTTCAACCCATGATAGCACAGTATTTAATGCATCATTACTTTGCGCAAAATTAGAAGCTGGTGATTTTCCTGGAGGGTATCTGTTAGGTGACAGTGCATACAGCTGTAAGGATTATTTATTAACACCTCTATTAAATCCGACTACAGTACCAGAGAATAATTACAATACAGCCCAAATCAGAACACGCAATACCATAGAGCGTACGTTTGGTGTATGGAAGAGAAGATTTGCTTGTCTCTCCTTAGGACTTAGAACGAAATTAGATACTACATTAACAGTGATTGTTGCCACAGCAGTTTTGCATAATATGGCAATATTAAAAAATGATGATTTTATAGGTCCGCAGAAGAAGCACCAATAGAAATGGTTGATCCCAATGATGTTAATATGCAAAATAATGTAGGGGAAATGCACTAAGAAGACATTTAATTGAAAATCATTTTAGTTAGTATTGTTTTCACTCTTTATATTCCATATAAATATGGGAACAAATGTAAAATTAGACTTTTTTTTATTAATAAGGTTAGATCAAATTTTATTTTTTTTAATGTCATTTTCGTTTTTACTAATAAAGATGTCTGCTCTCTAGAAACAATTTATGTTTTTATTTTATCTACCATATTTAAAAATAAAGGTAAAGCAGTAAATTAAGAAAAGGGCAATAAAAATAGTTCATAAAATTATCAAAACTATTTTAGAATTAATTTGAACATGTTCCTATTTATACAGGGTGTCCAGTAACTCAACCGACAAACTTTAAAGTGTAATATAATGAAAAATAAGAAAAAACTTCATATGAACATATGTCAAAACGTCTTAGTTTTTGAACTATGGGATGTTAAAATTTTAAAAAAATTATCGTTTTTTTATAATAATTTTTATACCAATTAAGATATTTTTAAAAAATTGGAAGACGTCTTCTATGCACCAGAAGACATTTTTCGACATACCAGAAAAAAAAATTTACCAGTGTCGTTCATAAGGGATTTAGGATAAATATTTGTTAAGAAAAAAATGGTATGCCACTGCATTTTTCTAAAGCATTATTAGTTTTTTAAATCCCCATTTAGTTTAGAACAAATTTGGTATTTTGAAATTTTTTTGTTTGATGAACGGTTTTTGCATAAAAATGAAAACCATTTTTTGGCATGGTCATTTCCTATTGCTAATTTTAAATTCTACAGTAAAAAATAACCTTTGTTATTTATTGTTTAATTAGATAGGGATTTGACCATGTCAAGAAATATGGTTTTTATTTATTTACGCGAAAACCGTACATCAAACAAAAAGAAAGTCAGGAGATCAAATTTTTTCTAAACGGGTATTTAAAAGGTTTTTATTTTAGAAAAATGCAGTGGGGTACCATTTTTTCTTAAAAATATTTACCCTAAACCCCTTATGGACGACAGTGGTAAAAAAATATTTTTTTCTTTTATGTCCCTTAAAGTTTGTCGGTTCAGTTATTGGACACCCTGTATTCAAATATAATTTTTATTGAAATAAAATTTATGACATTCCATTATCACACTGTCTCATTGCCACAATCTTAATTAACTAGTTTAATTTTATTTTTAGAAGTCAAAATAGAAAAAAAACTTTTATAAGGAATAAAGGGTTACAAATTTTTATTATGAATAATTAGCCCCATGTAATGTACACTAATTTAAACTATATTTATTATTATCATAATCATACATATATCAACTTAACATAATACATTTAAAATAAAAACTAACCATAAACTAAATTGAACTAATTAAAAAGAACTACTCCTGGAATTCTCGTTGTTTTTTTAAATCCATTTTTAAATTTTCCATTTCAAGAGCATGTTTTTCTTTTAAATTTTGGAGTTCTGTTTCTTGAACTTTTTCAAGTGGTCTACTTCTAAAGTTATTTTTTCTAAATTTTTGATTTTTGTTTTTTCCTCCAAGTCTAAGATGTCAAGTTTTTTTTATAAATTATGTATTCATTCTGGTCTTTAAAATTTTTCGTTCCACCAATCTGTTTGATATAGTGTTTAAATATGTTTTTACTGTCTTTTGGCAGCGGAGTGGAAGTAGAAAATTGTCTTTTCCTCGATGGTGTTTTGGCCGTGGTTTTTGATGGTTCTGTTTTGGTGCATAGTTGAGTGGCACTTTCTAAAAATTAAAAATATTCCTTAGCTATAAGATTTTTCAGTAAAATTGGCTCAGTCCATAAATAAAGTATTATTTAATTGTTTGTCATTAAATATTAAACATAATTCAATAATTGTAAAACGCATTAAATTTATTATACATAAATTCAGTGGCGTGGTGTGCCTTGGAGTATCACAATGAGTTAGGTGGCCCAAAAAAAAAGTCCCCACTTTAAACAGAATATTGTTTTAAAGGCCAAAAAAAAAAAATATATGGCCCCCACTAATTTAGCCGACACTTTTACAGTTCCAGCATCTAATTTTTTTGCTTTTACACATATGGAAACACCTGTAGCCCACGGGCTCCGTGTCATTGATACGGCGTTAGCTACGCCCCTGCATAAATTACTTATTTTTTGCACTTTGTTACTTAAATAATCTCTGATTATGAACAACAAGAATACATTTTATACCGTAAACTAATTTTAAAAAGAAAACTTGTGAAAAAATAGTAAGTGTTTCATACATATGATTATTAACTAAAAATAAATAAAAACAAGTTTTATACTTTTTTAATATCTACATGCAAAATACTTACCATTTGTACTCTCCGGACCCACAACCAATAGTGGTTCGGGGTCCAACATCTTAATATTTTCAGTATGACATGTTCCGGCCACAAGTATACTGTTCGCATCGTTTTCATTGATAGATTTATCAGCCTCTACTGTTAAGTCATCTATTATAATGTCTAAAAAAAAATTACTTTAAGCATTTATATGTAGTTGTAGCGTAGCAAACACTTTCTGACACACTTTTCAGTCTTATTGGGTCTATAAAGTACCGAAGTCTCAGAAATGTTGCTACCTTATTATCAACATTAGGCTATAGATATACTTTTAAAAATTTTATGAATTTTTACTTACTTTGATCCAAATAGCTGGAGGAGGAATCAAAAGCATTCTCTAATGGCTTGAATTGTACTGACAGTGTTTCAACAATTTTAACATCAATTGAGTCACTTTTTGGTGTAAATACACCACCTCCAGTTTTGTAAACTTCTTTCTGAAATTAAATGGGAACTAAATTACAAAAACCATTATTTAGTGTGTACGCTGTCTTAATAAAAATGGAATTGTACTAACCTTGTCTTCATGCAAATTCTTTCTGGCTTTTTCTTCATACCATCATACAATGCATGAAGCTGCTTTGCTGTCCGACTGCCGGTTTGGCAACTGGCATTAAACTCCAAGCAAATAGACTCCCAGGCTTCGTTTTTAATTTTCACGTTTACCGCATCAGTTTTTTATTTTCTACCACGTGCAAATATTTCTGTACAATTTCAAATAATAAATTTTTGTCAAAAGGGGTAAAATTTTTCGACCGTTTGTTATCCATATCCATAATCTTACTATCTTACTCCGCACACCACAAAGCACAACAACAAAATGAGGTTAGAAAAAAGACGTTTCGCCAATTTTGCCGGTCTTCTTTTAAAAACACCTAACTTCACTCCTTAGAAAAGTTAGCCCACGGAAATGGGCTGAGTTTTTGACGCTATGGCCATCTAGCTTTTACTGTAGAAACTAAATTATCTGTTCGATTGTTATGTTATGTTTTATCCTTATAAAGTTGTCGTTTAGAAACTCGTACAAAGTTATCGGATGAATAAGTTTATGTATTATATAGTTATTCTTTCGATAACGTCAAATGTTCAGAAACCGGGCATTAGTAAACTATTTTGTATAAATAGAAGCATTTCAAGTGTTGTCACCTTAAGCCTTATGAAATGTAGACGATATTTACGGACGCAAGGTAGCAAAACTGTAGTTTGTTTTATGTTTTACCTTTTAATAAATAATTTAGTTATATGTTAAAAAATAAACTATATGCTAAACAGCAAATGAAAACAAACAAAACGCTAAGCAATATATAAGTGTGCTAAATCTAGCATAAAATATACTTAGTTGGCAACGCAGACATCTACTTTTTATTATTCGGCGACATCTCTAAACTACTTTGGTACAAATCTGTACACTTCTTTATCAGGTCGTGCTAAAACTATTATTGGTTATCTAGGCTTACCATTGATGGCGACATATATTTCAACACATGCCTCAAATGTACATGTGTACTGAGTGTAATTTAGTTGATGACTAAAAACACAGGGTAATAAAAGTCTTAACTTTTGAGATACAGGGTGTGAGAATTTTCAAAAAACCAAAAATTTTAAAAACACTTATTTTAGTAAAAACTTTTATACTAGATATAAACCTTATTAAAATAGGTTTAATTATTTTTGTTACATATTTGATAGAAAAAGTTATAATATCTAATTTTTAAAGAAAAAGATTTCGCACTGCTTCTTTTATGGTCTAAAAATATGCAATTAAGTTTCTTTTTCTTAAACTAAACAAAATAAAAGAATAGTAGACATAAAAGCAGTATTTTTATTTGCCTTATCTAAAAAAGCACAAAAATTGTACACAAATTTACACAGTCCGTGGCGTAACGTTTTTTCGTTGGAAATATTCCTTCAGTTGCCTCTCGAGTCGCCATCGCCACTGGACTAATTAAATGTAATAAAGTTAGTGATAAATTACTCCCTTCACGTCATTATTATTATTATTGCCAAATTGAAACAAAATTGGGTAAAGAAAAGTTAGAATACATAAAAAAATGAAATTTTTACACTCTGTATCTTAAAAGTTAAGAGGCTCAGGACCTAAGTTTATATGGATTTTTTTCCAAAATAGGCTAAGGAATTACACCCTGTATTTTACGTCACAGTGACCATTTTTTGGCAATGTTCACCAGTGTCGGAGAAATACAGTTTATAGTATTATTAGAATAACCGTTTAAAAATACTTTTTGGTTATTATTAAGTGGCAACGTCTTCGACTTTAAATAAAAACCTTTGGGATAACATCTTTCCACAAACATCACTTTGAAAACAATGCATAACGAAAAGCACAAATTCCAGACGCCACTGAATTAATTATCAGCTGTCAAAACATAATGACTTTACTCAGTATTTTTAACTTTTCCCGGTACAGTGCGCTCCCTGGAAAGCTGACCGTATGGGCAAAAAGTGAGGCCAAATTTTGCTGCTGTGTGGAGGAGAATGATCTCTTTTAGCTTATTGAAGTGTCACAAGCGAGTGTAAAGAAGGACAGTCATTTCGTATTTTCTTGTCTCTCTCTCTTACCGTCATAGGTAAGTGAAAAAGTGATAGCATTTCCTTAACACAGCAGCGAAATTTGGCTTCACTTTTTGACAATGTCCGAAACGGCGTTCCAGTGTTATTTATTTAGTTCATTGATTGTGAAAAAAAAGCCACCGACTTTTTAAAAAGTTTTAATATTTCTTTCCGATTAGGCAATTAACGTTATAACTTTTTGGTTTTTTGTTTTTTCTTTGTATGTACCTTTGTTTAATTCTAAAAAGACCCATATACAACCCGATAAAAAGCAGAAATAAAAATAAAACAATCATTTGCTTTAAAATAAATAGCAGTCGTGTATTTTATTGAAAATTGTCATTTGCCTCATTTTCCAAGGTCAAAATGTTTTTTTTTTTTTAATTTTGGATTTAATTTTATGCTGTTTAGGGCTTCTTTTAAGGATGACTTAAAATTGCTTCAATTTTTTTCTCGAAAACGAAGCGAGATACGAAGAAAATTTAAATGAATAAAAAGTTGGATCTTATATTGCGTAATTTGGAAAATGTATAAAAACCTTATAAAATGTTAGTGACGTACATTTTTTCTTAATAATATTGGCTGTAGTGCCCACTGAGATGCCACTGGGTCTTATTGTCTTAATCTAGGTAAGGCATAATAAGTGTCTCATTACATTAAATAAATGTACCGAATTTTAATAAAATCAGTTTAATGGTTTTTAAAATGTTTAAAAAATTTAACGCCCTATAGGAATTTTTTTCATAAAAAGACATGAGGAATCATCCCTTTAGGTTTCGTACCGTAGTTAGGAAACACCATAAATATAAAGTTGAACTTGGTCCAAAGGTCATTATGCATATGAATCAAATTAAAAACACAGTGGCTACCAAAATATTGTTTACTTCAGCATCTGACATTTTGACTTTGACACATTAAGCCGTGTTTAGAAATGAGCGTATAAATTGTGATTGCGTTAAACCTTAACTCGACGATTGGGTGACGATAAAGCAGGGTTGGGCAAATTTTGATTTTTATTTTAAAAATCAAAAATAATTTTTTTCTCATAAAACCAGGAATTTTTTATTCTTTTTTTTTATTTTTTATTTTATATTAACAAAAATACCAATTCGCTTTTTAAAAATTATTTTATTGTTAGTCTTAAAAATAGGGATTCAATCGACAGCTGAAATATTTATGAGAGCAAACTTTCTTACCAGACAATTCCGGTCGCGTCTTGTTTTTAGGTACCTCTAACGTAAACGGAATAGACCGGTCGTTATTAGGATAAAGGATAAACCAGAAATACCATAACATATGCCAATAATAAAACAGTTTCTGTGCGCAACTGCTTTATCTGCGTCAGTAGAAAGAATATTTAGCACTTTTGGCTTTGTACATTTAAAAATTAGAACCAGGATGGGCATAGAAAAAGAGAAAAATTCGTACTATACAACGAAAATGCAGGAACATAAAGTTTATAATAATATACCTATTTTTTAATTTTTTTAAGATGTTGCGCTATACTGTTTATTTTTGAGAATATTTTTATTTTATGTTGTTAATTTTTAATATCGCTCTGAACAATAAAAAGAATAAAAGAAAACATTTTTGACTTAAATCACGATTTTAAATAAAAAAATCAGTTGAATTATGTCATGATTTAAATCGTGATTTGAATCAATTGGTATAAATCAGCCCAATCCTGCGACAAAGCGAACATTTTTGCCTGAAATAAATTATTTGACTTTCTTAAGTGGACCCGGTGGTTTAGAGCTCAAGAATTTGACTAGTTTAAAGAAGATTTTTTTGTGAAAACAATAAATAAACTTTAAAGATTTCCTAACTTCATTAAATTATTTATAAAGTTTAAAAAAAATACAAAGAGATCAGAAAAATGTTTCGAAGTTACACTACTCAAAAAATGTATTGTAGGCGGTGGGACTAAATTTGGCTCTCTCATCAAAAACAAAAAAATAAAATTAATTCCTAATCAGTATTAGTGTCGTTATCCCAAGTGCTAGAATTGAAAAAAAAATTGACAAAATGGAGCGTTATTGAAATTAAGGTCCCGAAATCAGACCTTCTTTTGTTAGTTTTTGTGTTTAAAAAAATGGAAGTTTTTAACTTAAAAATCTAATTCTAGCATCTACATGACCGATAATATGTTTTCACAGAATTTACTTAAAAAATAAAAACAGTAATGAAGGATTTAAAAAAATGGAAGAAGTTTGGTTTGTAAGTTTGGCTTGAAATTTAAGTCTTGCAAATGGGGGTTAGTTTTTGTGTAAAACATACAGAAACATGGGTGTTCTACAAAAAATGTAAAATTTGGCTCACCATGTAGTGAAAAACTCTCCAAATTAAAGTATATTGTATTTTTACTTTATTTAAGCATAGCCTAATACCATAAAGTAACATACCTACGGATAAGAGAAACCATGGCATGCTAAAATTTTCGTACCGCTTTTGCGACAGGCTTCAGCGCTGCCTGGCGGCAGGCTTGTCATTTTTGCTAGTTTACACTTTAAATGCGTGGGTCGAAGCCTCGCCTCGTGTAACATCAGCGGTGGGGAGATACGTAAGCTAACTGAAATGGCTAACTGGCGGTATTTCAACGAGAAACGAATAAAATTATATTGGGAGTTTTCGCATGACCTGTCCTTAAATCGGCTATTCCATGATAACTCTTATAATTTCCTTACTCTATGCTAATACTTAACAAATGAAAAACGTTTTTTAATAAAACAATTATTATTTTATAAAGGAAAATTAAAAGAAGAAACAGCTTAATTATTTATAATTATTATATAAAAAATATCAATCTTATAAATAAAATTGTAAACAAAAGAAGCCAAAAATCGAAGATTTCGGAGAATGTATAAATATGAAGAAAGGGTTATTGATTTATAAACCTAATAGACAATGAGCATGTAAAAAAGCTACAAAAAAGCTTTAACATAAAATAGTTAAAGATAAAACATACAAAATTTTCTACGTAATAAATCAAATGCTATAGTAATTCCTTTGCTTAACTTTCACTTACTAATAGGATCAAAAAACTGTCATCATCTTCCGAGTCATCCCTAAATGTTAAAAATATCTTTACCAAATTTCTAATATACATCGTTTATTTAAACCAACCTTTAAAACCACTGTGTTATATTTTAGTCTATGTAATTTAAAAGTAGTGTCCCTTATTTTTATTTTCACAGATTTCCTTTAATCACTAGTCTTTCGCTTCTTCCGTGTGCATTTTTTTCTCTTTTTGTTTTCAAATAAGATCGCATTTTTTGTCATGTATAACCAACTTAAAGAGCTCTAGCTACTTCTTCTTCTATATTTCCGGGATATTCTATTTTTTCTTTTTTGTTTTTGAAATAAATATTAGGACTTTAACCTATTTTTCGCTTGCAGATAAAGAAATTTACAGAAAAACTTTGTATATTTATAATTTCAAGTTTAAACTATCAAACTGACATCAAATGTCATCCATTAATCAAAATCCCTTTAATTTAATTGTTATGGAGCCACTTATATTATTAAATGTATTTTTTTTTGTTTTAAAAACTTGCATATATCTATTTCATTTAACTTACGCGATACATTTAAAAGATGTTAATAAACAAGTTAAAATAGATTATAACTACAAAAGTTTGTCTATGATTAACTGATACACCCGCATGATAAGAGCGATCTGGACTATACTTTTGACCCTAAACGTTTATTTTATGACCTAGAAACTGTTATTGTTCCTTTAAAAAACCTTGTAGGTTTGCAAAATTGTTTGTTCTAGTTTGGGACGTATTTTCTTTAATGCCGAAATAATTAAATTAATCTTAAAGTTATTAAAACTTTCATCCTCTCCATACAGGGTGTATACAATTTAAAAGTTCATACCGGTTTGTAGCTCACTCTCGTTTATTTCAAGGTTTTTGTTTTTATTTGACCAATTATTCCTGGACTGTATATAATTTAATTATAAAAATATTCATATTGATTTTCTGTAAATTAAAATTCCGACAAAAGCAGCAATGCGGAGGCGTTTGATAAAATTTTAATTGGTATTTTACAAATAAATATAGCTGGGTAGAATTATTAACTAGAAATAAACATCATGTTATAGTTGTTATGCAATATAACTTTTTATTTTAACATATAGCATAAATTATAGATTAGGTATGGAAAATAAAATAAATTAAAATATATTTTATTGTTAAACTAATAATTTTTTCTTTATAAAAATGCCACTTAAGAGCTACAAAAATAATATAATAAAAAAAAAACCTAAATAACCAATTTAAAATTACAAAACGTATTGGCAACAAAGGTATAAAAAATTAAATTTTAGAAATATAAAAAATTTTCAGGGTTTTTATTTGAATAACGAAGTTGCCTTATGTTGCAAAGTTTTTTTGTCATAAATTATTTGAAATTCATAAATATTTTATAAGGCTAAACTTTTTGGTATAGAAAATGATTAAGAAACTTATATTAATAAAAACAAATTGATGTTATTTACTTTCCTTTTATGTTTAACTAATTTTCAAATATTGTTTTTTCTACGATAGTTTTAGTAAATTATAGATAAATTGGCAATATGGCAAGAAGTGCCAAAATAATTTATTGTTTGTTATACGGGGTTATTAAAGTTATGTCGACTATATTGCTAACTTCTTTATTATTGCGGATACAAAGTAGGTAATAGTATTTTTCGCTGATTAACGTACTTCTACTAACAGAAAAACAATTTAACAATAGGATTTTGACTTACTACAAAAATATATATATATATTTTTAATCT
>JACEGR010005304.1:0-74849 GCA_014170235.1 Listronotus bonariensis
ACCATCAAATGCAGGATTTTTGTATTACGTGAAGAAGTTCAGGCATTTATTCCTAGATATGAAAATGAATTTGTAAGGACTAGTGCTGAATTTTTTTGTGGTGCTTTGATAGGTGTTTTTCTTTCCAGTATTTTTTATCCATTTAATGTTTTAAAGATTGCAATGCAAAGTAAAGTTGGTGGTGAATTTGAGAATCCATGGAAAGTATTATTTCAAATTTATAAAGACAGAGGTGGCAAAATTAGGTATATTTATCATGGTGTTCAGATGAATTGTACAAGGGCATTTATAAGTTGGGGTGTAATGAACACTGCCTATGAACATATAAAAGCACTTATGTAATGTAGCGAATTGTAAATTTCCTATTTTAAATGATATTTTTTACATTTTTGTTGAAAATGACTATATTTTTGTTATTTTAATTTTAAGAATAAATTTTTATCTAAATGTTTAATTAATTGTTGTCTTATATATTATAAATGAAAAATATGAATGTAAAAAAGTGTTTTTTTTTAGTGCATTATTTTCTATCTAAGCATGTGGGTATCCAAATTTTTGTTTTATTTTTTTATTTTTTTTATTAATTGGTGGATAATTTTCAAGCCTTTTAGTATTTGGTAATATTTTATAAATTGATTAAAATAAATTACTACTATTAAAGAAAGAGTTATAACAAATTGTGGTTGTGGTAATTTGTTTTTTAATTTGTTTTTCTTTTTAAGCCTGATTTTTAGTTTCAGTAACTTAAGAAGTAAGACTTAAAGTTAAGTCGTAAAAAAAATGAACATGTTATAAGTAACCTAATAATTTATAGTGCTAAAAACTTAAGCAGTAAGAAATAATTTACTCTCATTCTTACCTTAAGTCTTAAGGCTCAGTGTTTATTTATGGGCTATTTTCCATCAAAATTCAAAATTACAGCCTTCTTAAACTAATAAGTTTAAGAAGGCTGTAATTTTATAAAATATAATTTAGGTAGATTTTTCCCTTCCCTGTTACGACAGACTTCTACAAAAATCAATAAAAGTAAAATTTGAAGGAAAATAGCCCATAAATAAACAAAAATGTAAACATTCGCGGCCGATTATCAGCGAAGGCTGTGATAAAGTACCTATATTTATAAAAATGACAACAATATTCATAACCTAAAAACCGTTATCAATGGCGTAGCTACAGGGGGCGGTCGCCCCTCCTGCCTCCTTGATTTGGCGCCCCTTTAGTAATTAAATAATAATACTTAAAAAACCGTCTTTTAATTTTCCATATATTCTTCACAGAACACAATTATGGCTATTAACAACATACCACCACAATATTACAAAGTGTAAATTCACAAATTAAAATTAAGTTCGTCTCTCGTTTGACAGCATTTATTAGAAGAGCGACTTAAACTGCTACCTAAAGCAAAAAATACTGAAGGTTTCATAAATCACAATAGGTATAAATTTTTTATTAAAGAAATAAAAATAGCATTAATGATATCCCAAATATCTGCCGAAAATTAAATGCCATAAGGGGGCAGTGTTTAGTTTTAAATTTGGTATTGTTTCGGTATTATTGGATAGTAGGTATCTTAAACGAGAGCGCCACAGTTTGTGTTTTTTTTTTAATAAATATAATACAATTTCGATAAAATTAACAATTTTGATAAATTTAACAATTTATATTTTATTGCCATATAATACCTCTGCCAAACAAATTGGGTGTTGTTTACAAAAACACACGAATTGATTTTACAAGATAAACATTTATAACTAAAAAATATTTAAAATTACCAATGGTAGATAACCCACTTTTATTTTTAAAGATAGAACAATATTATAAAAGTATATGTTTTAAAGAATTTAATTTTATGTAAAAATTTAGAGTAAATGCATGTTTTTTTCCAAATTTTCTACGTTACGCACTTGAATACTTAATATGAAGAAGCAAATTATAAATAGACATAGAAATAATCTTTTAAACTTTGATCTATCTTGCTCAATATTTAAATTTTAATGTGTAGTAATAAAATGGTTTTTAATACTTTAATGCTTTGGTTTAAAATTTTGATATAAAATTAAATTCTCTACAACACATTGCTATACAATTCTTCCTATATTTTTAAAAATAAAAGTAATTTATAATTTATATTCATGGGTATTTTTATATATTTCAGTATTTTTAGCTTTATTTGTTTTCTGGGAGATTAAATTTAAAGAAAATATTATTTGGCTTTTCTCCAGAATAAAATTAAAAAGTTTATTTAACATTTTATGAAAATTAAAACTTTTATACAAATGTACAACCACTATTAGTCACCCATGTTTACATGTCGGTATTTAGTTAGACTGTCTGTTTTCCCCACATTGCCTATGTGTTATGTTATTTAGCTGATCCGGTATAATATGTTGATGCATATATTATTATTACCCCATGTAAAATGGAATGTTGCCTTTTCAAGCGGTTATTTAAAACAAAGCTTTATACTTAAAGATACAGGCGCCCTAAAAGCACTTCGCCCCTCCCGCCCCTAAACCCTGGCTATGCCACTTCCCGTTATTACTGCTTACTTCGTACATATTAACGCTTAAGTGTTACCTTTTACGGCTTACGTTACTGAAACTATAAATCGAGCTTTAGAATTGTAGTTTAGTAAAATTTGTAGGTTGTTAAAATTAATCCCATACCTCATAATATGTAGATGAATCTTAGACTCTTCACAAAAAAAAAGGATAAAAGGTCATTGGGTATTATATTTGAGGCAAAAGGGTAAAAAGCCTTTTAAGAGAGTTAATAAATTAAATCGCGCATGGGCTGCAGTAGTGGCACTACTTAAAAAACATGAGTTGTGAATCAACAGTCAGGTGTAAATTGAAAAGTACATATTCTTTTTAGCAGCAATACCGAGAAGATATCAACTTAAGGGTAATTTTCGTTCAAGCAAACTAAAGAATTTCTTATGCTTTTACCTTAGCAATAAGAACTTTAAACTTTTTCAAATTATGATTTTTTGAGCTGTGCTGCTTTGCAGCCCATGAGTGAAATAATGGCTACAATTTTTATTTAATTTTTTTAATAAACGAATTGGTCTACTACTAATATTCTATTCATTGTCATTTGGGTGCCTAAACATAAAAAATTAAAAAACATAATTTGAGCTCTGCATCTTTTGCCATAAATGTATCATTATTGTAAAAAGTTCATATTATCTTATTTTTTTGTTAGGCGATGTCTATTTTTGTTGCCTTACAAAAAGTTATAAATAAAAATTTAAGAAAAAATATAAAAAGTACTTATAATTATTTACCCAGAGCTTTAAAACAATTAAACATTTTTTCACCATTATGTCAATAATAAATTTACTATTTACAGGGGACCCGCGGTAATCCAACGAACGTTTTGCAAGGCAATGTCGGACTATCGAATTGTTCGGATTATATGGTACTGTCTTAGACCCTCTATAATCCGGGCTTTTTTGTAACAGAATACTTTGTAATCCGACAAATTTAAACTGAAACAATACGCATTCAGCACTATGGTGGTGCAAGTTACAAACCATTCAATCATGCTTAGTGCGGATTTGCCGAAATTTTTAGGTATATTTAATAGTACTAGATCTGTCGAATTATTGGGGGCCCCAGATTAGACAGGGTTCGCATTACCGCGGATCTACGGTATAAATAGTTGGTATAACTAACGAATGTTCGCATTTGTAAATATTCGCATATTTTTTGCTACTCGTATTCGCAAGACACGATGCGAATGTTTTCCACGTTTGGCGAATTTATTTAATAGTTTAAAACGGCGTATAAACATTTTCTGATACGGCGACGCATAGGTTCCGCGTTGTGTTGTTTTCCTATGAGAACATGAACCTATTGAAGTGGCTAAATGTGTGTACGGATTGGATGAATATGGAGTGATAATACAACTGACAAAACTTTAAATTTTTATTTACATGTAGATATCGAATAACAAATCATTTTGGACCAGTCTTGAGGTAGGAAACTATATTAGAATTATGTACCGTCCATCAGAGTTTCTCTATATATTTCCAAGTATATATAAAATAACCTTGCCGTCCGTCTTGTTTTTGTGAGTCTAATTTAAATATAAACAAAATCTAGTATTAACAAAAATATTTTTACTTACTTTAAAAAATATAAAAAATCATCAATCAATCAGCCAGTGGCGTACCTAAAGTCCCCCTTTCGGTACGCTATAGTGGAATCAGCGTAACACATTTTGAAATGAGTCCAAACTTCGCTAGTAGTAGGAGAGCTAGTGAACCCTTCGAGTAACGTTAGGCCTGTAAGGCTGGAAATTTGTATAGTGATAGAGTCATAGCATGCCAAGTACGAAAATCGTCACCTGGCAGGCATCAGCTGTGCACATCATCAGCCTGTATATTTTTAAAAGTTTAAAAAATAATAAAAACAAAAAAACTTGAAGCTGTAAGCTCAGGTCTTTTACCGTTTAGCCTGTACCCTACGATACCAATAAAAAAAAACACCCTGTACTGTGAATTATCAAGATTTTTCTGTTATGAAGATTACCCAATACAATTTTATTAACAGAATATATTGACATAACTTACTGTTTTTTTAAATGGGACACCCTGTATATTATACCACCATTAAAATATCATTTAACGAGCTTTACAAAAAAAAACACACATTTTATATATCTACCTTTAATAGTTTCGGAAATATGGTCATTTAAACCTGGATATAATTTTCATTACATCTATTACAGTCTAAGCTTAGTCCCGTAGGACAGGTAAGTCAGATTTAAATGGTCATATTTCAGGAACTATATATTAAAGATAAAGATATAGATATATCAAATGTGGTATTTTTGTAAAGCTCTTTAAAAGACCTTTTTAATGGTGGTATAATATACAAAGTAAAGTTAAAAAGTAAGTTATGGCAATATATTCTGTTAATAAAATTGTTTGGTGTAATCTTTATAACAAAAAAACTTGATAATTCACTGTAAGAAATAAGAAAGTTTTAGAGATTTAAAATGTGGACTAGTTAGATTGGACGTACTGTACAGTGAACCACAGAATAACACCATACAGTGTGTCTACGTAAGTTGGCGTAACATGTGAAACACTTTAGCCGGCTATTCGGCAAATTTTTAAAAAGTTAACAACAAAAAAAAACATACCAAATAATAGGAAAAAAAATATATCAAGTGTGAACCTTCACAATGTCTAGATTAGTGATTTCATACCCGGCTTCACGGTCGTGAAGTCCTTTAGAGCGCCACCAGCTTTCAACGACTAAGCTGGAAAAGTCCTGCCTATCTTATGCAGATTGTTTCGGCACACTACTTGACATAATACCTACTCGTGTTTTAAGAATAAATGAAAATAAAACAACTGACTTCACTAATTCCAACTATATTGTCTATATTGAGACAGCAAAGCAACTTTGCAAATGTAGATATAATTATATACAATAAATAAATTGGATAACAAAGTAAGTTAAATTATTAATAAATTTACCAAAGTTTAAAAATTAGACGGTAGGTATATATATAATTTAAAGTTATCAAAATATTATTTAATTACAAAATTATGAATAAAAAGGGAATACAAATATTAGCGCGTAATATCTTAAGAGAGATAACCAAAAAAAAAGTAATAAAATGAAATTAATGCAATCGTGTGCAATATGATGATTGCACGAAAGAGACCTGCTTTAGGCTACAGACTGACCATAATGTATGCCTAACCAGAGCGTTCTATTTAAATAAAAAAATTAATAATGATAATTTTCACAAAATAAGAAGAAAGGCAATGTTGCCTATTACTTTACCTAATTTATAAATTATCAAATAGTAATATTTATGAAAAGGTACCCATAAATTACCAAAAGTGAAACAATAGGAAAGAAAAAAAAATTAAGGTCACCACCTGGACAAAGCCAATACGGTGACGTAAAACATTAGACCTAAGGTAACTGAAGGTTAATCTTAGGACAGCACTTAATGGGTTTTTACCACTACCAGTACTCTGTGCAGAAATATTCTTCCCAGAATGAAATGAGGACCGCAAGTGTGTTTCGCGCCACACTTACAACCCACACCCACTAAGGTTGCCCTCTCTGCAGGGCAGGGAAAAAAAAGATAGTAAACAAGTTAAAAAAATAAATTGGTCCTAAGATCAAGTAAGTAAAGTAAACGTATTAAATCAAATTAAAACAAACCAAATATTATTACAAATAAGTTAAATCGGGTAAGGTAAGTTAACTAGGTACGGTAAGGTATAACTTAACTAATAAGTTAAAAAAATCAATTAACTGTTGATTGCTTTCGCATCAACATTAAGATAAAGTAATCAAAATAAATTAATTAAGCAATCAAAAATTTGATAAAAAAAAACATCCACAACCAACGCGTAGTGATCACTTCGAGTTTTACAACATGGGATTTACATCAGTGTTATGTAATACGTAATTAAAAAAAAATAAAATTAAAATAACTGTTGAAGAACTAAGGTTAAAAAAAAAAGGTAGTTGCTGCTGCGCAACCAAGTTTCCTTGATGAATCTAAGAAGCTTTAGTTGCTTGGTATAATCCCACGGTACTCTTTGACCCAAAACAAAAACCCTATAAAAAAAATAACAGTCCTTAGTGACGGATCAATGATTTAAAAAAAACTAATTACTGTTTTAAATTGCCTTTTAAAGGCTTTCATTAAAAAAAAGTAAAAGAAAATTAAAATAAAAAAACAAGCATTATTCTATTATCCCTTCCTATTCCACACGATAAAAACAAATAATGAGTCAACTAAAATAAGCGATAAGGTAATTAGCATACCTAAATTAATAAACAATAATCATAAATTGTACGTAATTAAATAAAATACTATTTTAAACTAAATAAAATTTTGTGATGACTGAAACGAATTTTACGTAAATCATATTATATTTATAGTAAAATATGCCAAACTTGGCAAAAAAAAGAATAAAAATTAATAAGGAAAGGATTCCTGTAGCAACCCCCTTAGAAGTAAGTTAGCAAAACAAAACAAGTACGTAGCCCCCACAGGAGTTACACCTGTGCTATAACGAAAAGTAAAATAATGCATTAAGCGTAGTTATTAAAGAAAATTAAAAAAATTAAATAAGCTAATAAGAATTACTGAAATTTATTATAAGAATAATAATTAGGTTTTAAGGTTACGTTATAAATACAAAAAAAATGATGTGGTACCAAAAAAAAAAGAATGAAAATAACGGAATATTTACCTATGAGGTGGTTAGGATGTGTTCAACACCAAAACGCAAAAACTTCAGGCTTTAGGAATCTTCACTCACAGCGTTTAGCCCCAGATGAAAGAAGCCCCGATTTAGCGTGAATCTTTTAGAGTTGTGGCAGCCCCTCAAATTAAAAGTGAAAAGCATTTTGTTCTAAAAAAATGAAGAGAAAAAAAAATCCTCATCTACACATAGGTAATGAAATTTTGTATTTTGTACATATGGATGGTGGAGGGGAGGATAACCATCTGAATGTTTTAAAAAGTGTCCGTCGAAAGGAGCAACTTAAGGTGGCGCCACAGTAGCCAGAGGAGATTTTTTAACCAATGAGCATGAATTATTAGAGTGAGAAACAAAATGAAAAAGGATAGATAGATACAAAATAAAAAAGGAAAGAAATACCAAAATCCCTCCACTGGCTACTGTGGCGCCATCCCAACTTGCTACATTCCGATGGCCACTTTTTCAACTTGTCCGCCATGAAAGATGGTTATCCTCACCTCCACCATCCATATTTGTACAGAAAAAATTAAAGAGCAAAAAAACATATATGTACAGTGACGGAATTAAAATCTCGTACACCTAATTCTTCCCAGTGTGATATTGGCTTTTGCATACCTGGATCACCTGGAAATATACCTGTCTATAAATTGTTATCTGTCACACATTTCAAAATTATAATATTTTCCTTTTTTTAATTTTGAAAATGAATGAACTAGAGAAGGCGAGAATAATTACTCTATTCGAAGAATGTGTTTCTCTGGCAAGAATAGCTCAGCAAGTTGGGAAACCAAGAAGCACTATTCAAAGCCTCAGAACTAAATGGGAAAATACAGGATCATTGGAGAGAAGGGCTGAAAGTGGTAGAAGAAAAATTTCAAACGAAAATCAAGATAATGATCTGATAGATTTTTTGCGAAAAAATCCATTTCAGACAGCTGTAGAAGCACACAACCAAACTCATTTTCCTGGGACAGGAAAAACGGCAAGAAATCGTATTAGGAAAAATTCGGAATTGAGAAGCAGTGTAGCTGCTAAAAAGCCAGTTTTGACTGATATGAATATGAGCAAAGAATGGGCTTTGCACTGGAATATTTACCGCAAGGTATGGATTTTTGGGAAAGGGTAGTATTTACCGATGAGAAGATTTTTCATTCTTATTTTAGCGGGCAGATTAGAGTGTATAGGTCGCAAAATACACGGTACGAAGAAAGATATACCCAACATGTTAAAACAAGTGTGAGATTTTCTGTTAATGTATGGGGGTATATGTCTTTCAGAGGGCTAGACATATGCCATGTTATTTAAACCATTTGTTATGTTCGTTTAACCAGAATTTCGCGTTAGTTTAACTATATATAATTTAACTACTTTTATCCTATTGGGTAAAAATATGCAGTTTGCAATTAGCAATAAAAGCTTGACATTTTTTAGTGCTGAATTAAACCACACAAATTTTTCGCCATCTTTAAAGTCGCAAAATGGTTGATCTAATGTAATTTTTGGTAACTGAACCATTTGCTTTTTTCAGTGTAAAGCAAAACAAGATTTATTAAAACCAAAGAAAGAAGCACATAATAGCTTTGGTCAGCTGGTTCTTTTTTTGTGGTACAGAAATAAACCGTTGTATTACAGTTTATTTGTTTCTACCACTTTTTATGCGGGTTAATAAACCTGTTGTATATTTTTTATATTTTTGTGATTCTGAGCGTATATAAACAAAGGATTTTTAATTGTATTCCGTATGAATGTATGTATGCAATAAAATAAATAAAGATTTAATTAAAAAATATAGACAATATTACACGATTTTACCATTTCTTGTTGTTTGAATTTTATCCTTAGTTAAATACACATGCTTATGTTAAAAACGAGAGGAGGCAGGGAATTCCTCGTCTTCCGCCGAGAGACCTCGAGTGGTATTGAACAGTATAACAATTTACCTTTTTGTTTGAATTTTTTTTTGTATAGTAGGTATCCAATTTAACCATGAAAAATCCTAACCAAAAGGCTAGGTCCATCCTCAGCTGTATAGAAAATCGTTCGCGGTAAATAAAAATTCAGAACTAATAAATAACTAGACATGCGCTTTAAAACAATTCTAAACCAGTTCGGTTCTGGTTCAGAATCGGTTCTTTACTAGACCCGCGAACAAAGCTATTATATGCTCGCTTTAAAAAGTTAAAAAAACGAATCTGTATTATTAAAAAATCGATCGTCGATCAGTTGTATTGTTTCTTCGTGGGTCGCGGTGGTTAGTGGAGTGCATTTATGAAAACTTGCTCATACCACTTGGTAATAAATGGAATAGAAAATAATTTTAAAACCATTTAACCATATTATTTTATCCAGTAACCTGATAAGTTAGAGTTTTTTCAAAAGGTATTGTTAAAGGTAAAATTAATCGAACTAAAAAGCCTGTTAATCTTATCAGACTTAAAATTAACAAAGTACTTTACGTAAAAAAGTATAAACAACGTTTAATTACCAAAGGCACGCGGTAGCTCCGGCTTTTTTGCCCGCTTTTCGCATTGTTCGGTGTTCGCAAAACAAAATCGTAACGAAAACTAATTATCTATTTGAGTTGTAATCAGGAAAGTAATTACAATTTCAAGTTATCTTTGATCAGAAAAGCTGATTTGCAAACCAATTAGTTTTGGTTTTATTCGAGTCTCTCTCAGGAACGCCGTGTCTGCTCTCTGTAAAGAAACTTGGAAAGTTTTTATATAAACAATGCAGTGGCGTACGCCTGCTATAAATGTACTAATTTAATTATATTTCTAGGATTCAAACCCTGAACAAAATTGGTTTGGGGTTGCCTAAATAATTTTATGTTTTACCTATCCATTATTGATCTGTAATAACTTAGAAACGGAATATGTTATGGTAGCAATAATACCTGCTATCACACCTAGGGCATTATAAACGGGCATTATGATAATGCCCGCTTATAATGCCCTAATGCGCTAATATGGAAATTTTATTGCTTATCCAATTTTATTTCTCTCACAATAAAGATCAAGTTTATACAAACATATGTATTAAAATAAAATCAATAACTTACCAGTTCCTGAAAATATGCCATTAAAACGGTTTCGGTTATTTGAAGAATTGCGTTCGCATCTTTCCAAATACCAAATATGCCATACTCCCGATCATACTGTTGCCTTGATTTAACTGGCAAAAGATTTTTGGTCGCTTTTATGGCCTTTTCTCTTATATTTTGTGGAATTTCTTTCATTTTGAGCAAATCGTTAAATAAAAAATGCCAATTGACTAACTGATAGAAACATCAAAGTCAAACTTAACACCAGTCATTATCTACTTACGTATACACGTACAGGTGCAACTTATTTTTATATTGCGAATAAATAATGTAATTAGTCATTGAAAAACTCTTTTTGGGTAAATCATAAAGCATTGTATGCACCACGGGCTTTACTGGACTATAATGCCCATCAGGTCGAAATCTAGCCCTCGGGCCAGAGGCCCTCGGGCTATTTCGACCTTCAGGGCATTATAGTCCTAGTAACGCCCTTGATACATAAATAGCTATTAAATTACGTTACGTAGGTATGCTCTTAAGACGTGCTTTTAAATTTTTTTGATCACCGACGTATTGTCTCTCGTTGCGTATACGGATAGGTATAAGTGTGTATATTTATGGTGTTGCTTTTTGTCTCTACATACCACAAAAAAATTTTTTCTTCATTTATTCTTGGCTTTGGCCCCTTTTGGTCCAATTCGCCAGCTACCCCCTTCCGGACTATGCTTTTCAGGGCTATGTCGGTGTTTAATCTGAATAGTCGAGCTCGTAGCTCCCAGAAATTCTAAAACATACAAAATAATAACTGATGCGAAGCGTAAATTGACAGCTGTCAAACCAAGAACTGCTACTGGTATTACGTATAACCGGGTACTGTCAAAACTGATGCTTCAAGCGAAGAGCGCCTCCGTCCTCGGCCTTACGAAAACACGTGCACAGCACCAATCTTAGAAAACATCAGGCTATAGGAATCTTCGTTCACAATGTTTAGCTCTTTACTCGATGCCCGAAGTTAAAAACGTCCGTACAGCACCTTCAACCGCCACACCGGAAAAAGCTATGTAGCTTTCTACGCAACGTCCGCACTGTTGGTCGAAGAAAGAGTAAAAAGAAAAGCAGTTAAAAAATTAAAATTATACAATTTAAAATTCCATATAGCTACGGTAAAACCCACTGTCTACCTTCCCTTCCAAATCTTCAAGTATTTTCGCATTGTTCGCCGTTCGCAAAACAAAATTGCAAACTAATAATCTATTTGAGTTGTAATAGGAAAAAAATTACAATTATGTTTGATCAGAAAAGCTGATTTGCAAACCAATTAGTTTTGGTTTTATTCGAGTCTCTCTCAGGAACGCCGTGTCTGCACTCTGTAAAGAAACTTGGAAAGTTTTTATATAAACAATGCAGTGGCGTACGCCTGCTATAAATGTACTAATTTAATTATATTTCTAGGATTGAAACCCTGAACAAAATTGGTTTGGTGTTGCCTAAATAATTTTAAATTACGTTACGTAGGTATGCTCTTAAGACGTGCTTTTAACTTCTTTTTGATCGCCGACGTATTGTCTCTCGTTGCGTATACGGATAGGTATAAGTGTGCATATTTATGGTGTTGCTTTTTGTCTCTACATAACACAAAAAAAAACATTTTTTTATTCATTTATTCTTGGCTTTGGCCCCTTTTGGTCCAATTCGCCAGCTACCCCCTTCCGGACTATGCTTTTCAGGGCTATGTCGGTGTTTATTCTGTATAGTCGAGCTCGTAGCTCCCAGAAATTCTAAAACATGCAAAATAATAACTGATGCGATGCATAAATTGACAGCTGTCAAACCTAGAACTGCTACTGGTATTACGTATAACCGGTCACTGTCATAAATGATGCTTCAAGCGGAGGGCGCTACCATCCCTGGCCCACACTGTTCACCGTTCGCAAAACAAAATTGCAAACTAATCATCTATTTGAGTTGTAATAGGAAAAAAATTACAATTATCTTTGATCAGAAAAGCTGATTTGCAAACCACTTAGTTTTGGTTTTATTCGAGTCTCTCTCAGGAACGCCGTATCTGCTCTTTGTAAAGAAATGTGGAAAGTTTTTCTTTTATAAACAATGCAGTGGCGTACGCCTGCTATAAATATACTAATTTAATATTTTTAGGATTCAACCCCTAAACAAAATTGGTTTATGGTTGCATAAATAATTTTAAATTACGTTACGTAGGTATGCTATTAAGCCGTGCTTTTAACTTTTTTTGATCGCCGACGATTGTCTCTCGTTGCGTATACGAATAGATATAAGTGTGCATTTTTATGGTTTTGCTTTTTGTCTCTAAGTAACAAAAAAAAACAGTTTTTTTATTCATTTTTCATGGATTTGGTCCCTTTCGGTCCGATTCGCCAGCTCTCCCCTTACGGACTATGCTATTCAGGACTTCGTCAGTGTTTAATCTGTATAGTCGAGCTCGTAGCTCCCTGAAATTCTAAAACATGCAAAATAATAACTGATGCAATGCACAAATTAACAGCTGTCAAACCAAGAACTGCTACTGGTATTACGTATAACCGGGTACTGTCAAAACTGATGCTTCAAGCAAAGAGCGCCACCGTCCTCGGCCTTACGAAGACACGTGCACAGCACCAAACTTAGAAAACATCAGGCTATAGGAATCTTCGCTCACAGTGCTTAGCTTAAGAAGAAAGATGCCATCAATTTAGCGTGATTCTTTACTCGATGCCTGAAAGTAAAAACGCCCATACAGTACCTCCAACCGCCACACCGGAAAAACTATGTAGCTTTCTACGCAACGTCCAAACTGTTCGGAGGTCAAAGAAAGAGTAAAAAAGCAGTTAAAAAGTTAAAATTATACAATTTAAAATGTCATATAGCTACAGTAGAACCTACTGCCTACCTTCCCTTCTAAATCTTCAAGTATTTTTGCATTGTTCGCCGTTTGCAAAACAAAATTGCAAACTAATTATCTATTTGAGTTATAATATCGAAAAAATTACAATTTTAAGTTATCTTTGATCAAAAAGCTGATATGCAAATCAATTAGTTTTGGTTTTATTCTCTTTCAGGAACGCCGAGTCTGCTCTCTGTAAAGAAACTCAGAAAATTTTTATATAAACAACGCAGTGGCGTACGCCTGTTATAAATATATTAATTAAATTATATCCTCAAGAGTTGTTTGACTATTATTATTATAACCCAACAGGCAACCCCAGAACATGAAAAAAAAAAGTTTAATTAGATACTCATAATAGTCAAAGATCCGAATAGAAAGCGACCGGCACACACCTTAAAAATATTTTATATTTTATTTTTTTTTTTAATACTATAATATACTATATAGTATATAGTATTAAAACAAGAGTATTGCTACAGAGTTGCCTAAAAATTATGGTCAATGATCATATATATTTGCATTTTTTTTTCTTCCCACAACATAACTAATATAACTCTTTATGTTTCTCTTCAATTTTATGGCAAATTGTTTAAATTTTAAATTTTGAAAAATAGTTGATTAACGTGCTGTCAAGTAGGGTGCTTGGCTTAGCGTGTTAGGGCTCCGGGTCGTTGAGCCTACAACCGACGTGAGGTTAGTTCGAATCCTGCCGGCCGCCAAGGTAAGAAATTTAGTAGTTAGCTCAACAAGACAAAGAAAGTGCATGTGCTCTATAAAAAAACCTATTTAAGTATTGGTGATGCAATATATGAGGTGTTTTATTTAAAAATACCATCAAATTCCTGACGATGGCCATATTTCTGAAACTATTAAAAATAAAATATATTACACATCTTTTTTAAAGCTCTTTAACAGATCTTTCAAACTACTACTTCACTAATTTAACGACTTCTTGTCTCGAATAATAAAGAAGTTAACAACAGTGTGATCACTCTGTATAGTATGCAACACATGCATAAAGTCTCCATTTTTTTACTTATGGGATTGCCACACCCGCCTGAAGACTTATAAAAACCTCCCAAAACCTCACTTTGTAAAAAACAAACTTGTTAAATAAATATCTATTTTAATAATATGTGCTATAAGTTAAACGAAATCATGTTACGCCACTGGAAAGGTAAGCGAAAACAATTTATACTTTAATTTGCTAAGCGTTACGTTTCAAAGAGGTCGCGACTTTCGACTTTGTGTTATTTTAAAATGGAAATTTTAAACTTTTCTGCTTGTTTTTATAGTTTTGTATTTTATAATTACATAATTTTGTTGCTTGTTTGGAAAAGTGTCGCGAATCGATTTTGAAAAGTTTCCCAAAGGAGTCGTAAACTTTTTGAAAGAAAATCATTTTGAAAAGAAATTATTAAAATTTAAATATGTGGGCTTTAAATTCTGTTATTAATGAAATAAAATTGTTAAAAATAAAAGTTTTTTTATTTACTAATGAGAAGTGAAAAATTTGTAAATTTAATTGTTTCAAGAAAGCTACAATATAAGTCGAGATTTGCGTATGAAGCAGACCCGAATCCGACCCAGGATTTCTGATAGGATGGACGCAAAAAAAACAATTTACATCATTTACGGTAGCCTTACACTCGAACGGTCGATAATTTCTTTTAAAACAGAGCTAGTAAATAAAGACAGAAAATAACTATTTACTTCTGCTTCCACTTACGAAATTCCAAAACATATGACACGACTAACGTGGCTTCGATGAAGAGGTGTATTAGTCCGGTCAAGTAAGGGTGTAATAGTATATTACAAGTATGAAAAATGACTAATTTCACACGAGTGGGAATATTGTAGCACAAGGCGTTAGCCGAGAGCGACAAACCCACGAGTATAAAGCCATTTTCACACGAGTACTTTACACTATTTTTCCTACGACCACAAATTATTCACCAAAAAAAAATTAAAGTTTGTCTTTACAGAAAAATTAAAAAACAATTGAGAACTTTGCAACACTAGGGTGATTTTTACTTTGTAACACTAGTGTGATATGTACTTCTCCTCACTGCTATATTATACTGTTTTGACAATATTTTTACATCGAAAATCACCTACCTAGAAGCATTATATAACTTTTATCATTTTAGAATTTAAAAAGGCCCTCAATAAAAATTGTATGGTTTGGTTAGGTAATAACGGTAATAGTTTAATACGGTCTTCTGCTATTTTAAGGGTTTTTTAAAAATTATTGATACTTACATATTTTAGACACTCTTCTAAATAAAACGTAAGTGGCGCATATTCAAAATATTCCGTTTTTTAAAAAATATCAGTAAACAAACTTACGAGACCGGGGAGTGAAAATGGGGTGCTGGATGGGGTAAAATTGGTAAAACGAGTTAATATACAGTATATTACTCTCCTTTTTTTTGTAATGGAAAAAACGACGCTTCATTATTAAAAAACCATAATATTAAAGTCAAAAAATCAATCATGTAACATTTAAAGTTTTAAACTGGTCGACTGTTATATTTGAAACACAATTGGACTTTGCATTACTATAAAAACCGTTAAAAATATTACGCAAACACGTATTACGTACTTAAAAAACATCCTCTTATTTCGTCTCTGTCGTACCATTAAACCTGTAACGCGTGGCGTAGTCGTCGGATTGAATTTTTTTGCTGCAATAAATCATTGTTCATAAAGGGGTTTATTTGCTTTATCATTTTATGTGTACTTGACGGCATCGCTTTCAGAATAAAATAAATATGGGTCTAACTATATAATAAATTATTCTATAATTAAATATTTACCTTAACTTAGGTGTATGTATATCCGGAAAAAAGTACTCACTTTTTCACACATAAAAAGTCACGTTTTAGGACCTGTTAACAGAGATACAATGTCCTTATTTTTTCCCGTCACGAAAAAAAATTGTTTTCTATGCTTTATTTGTTTTCTGGGAGATTAAATTTAAACAACATATTAAAGACATTTTGCACCTCTTAAAATAACAGACGTTTTTTGGCCTCCTTATGGTTATCGTTATTAAACATAACGATTACGGCAGCAGTTTTAGACAGAGATTTTGCAGCCTCTTTTAAGAAATATATCTTACGTCTGCGCTTTCGACACATAACCTTATTTTTGCCTGTGGTTCACCCATTTTAAAGTTAACGCAAAATCTGTATTTACTTTTATTCTTCATAAGATATAAATTTATATTTAAATATATGCAAACACTTCTGTTGATTTCGTTTTTAAAGTAGATGCAAACAATACAGTATAAGCAAAACACAAAAAGTAAGGTTAGGTTTGATAGTAGAATAAAAAGCAAGTGTGCCAGATTGTAACATCTAAATTAATTACTGATTTAGGATATCCGTAAAAGTGCAAGTCCGTTTTAATTTCTTAACACTATTTGATTTTTATTACTGCTATAGATTTTTCGCTAATTAGAGCCTAGGTATAAATGATATTTTAATTAATACAGCATTAAAATTTTAACCTTTTAAATAATTGATATTGAAATTTCTACAATCCGGCAACCACGCAGTTTAACAATAACGAAAACGATAACGATAAGCTCTTCGGTATTCATCCGTAATTAAAGGAGTCCGTTATGGTTAATAACGATAACGGATTATGTTTGCGTTACTGCGCAATCTCAGAATAACATTAACCACAACGGAATTGCAAAATAAGGGGTGCAAAATGTCTCTATTATTTGGCTTTTCTCCAAAATAAAATTAAAAAGTTTATTTATTATTTTATAAAAATTAAAACTTTTATACATTATGTAGAACTATTCTGCTCTGACACAATATAATAAAAGTTATTATTACTTTAAAAGAAATAAAATAATGAAATATTTAATATTAAGTTACTTACAATACAAAGGTTTCAATCTATAAACAAAGGTTCATTAGCACTCGGTTGAAATTATTTTAATCTAATAAAATAAAATCTTAACAAGACGTCAGACGAGAACTGGGCCAATGATTGCGTCTCAAAAATGTAATAAATAGTTTACCAAAAATGTGGTAAACAGTTTACCTAAAAACTTATTAAAAAACTTGTTAGAAAACTGAAGAAAATATAAAAATGAAATGTCTGATGGACACTTTAGAGTTTGACATTACTTTTGGAAAAATTAACTGGTAAAAGATACACCTATTAGATATCTTAACCAGATAAAAAGAATAGTAAAAAATGTTTAGCCATATTATAAAGTATTTTATGCTTTATTTGTTTTCTGGGAGATTAAATTTAAACAAAATATTATTTGGCTTTTCTCCAGAATAAAATTAAAAAGTTTATTTAACATTTTATAAAAATTAAAACTTTTATACATTATGTAGAACTATTCTGCTCTGACACAATGTAATAAAAGTTATTATTACTTTAAAAGAAATAAAATAATGAAATATTTATTATTAAGTTACTTACAATAGAAAGGTTTCAATCTATAAACAAAGATTTATTAGCACTCGGTTGAAATTATTTTAATCTAATAAAATAAAATCTTAACAAGACGTCAGACGAGAACTGGGCCAATGATTGCGTCTCAAAAATGTAGTAAATAGTTTACCAAAAATGTGGTAAACAGTTTACCTAAAAACTTATTGAAAAACTTGTTAGAAAACTGAAAAAATATAAAAATAAAATGTCTGATGGACACTTTAGAGTTTGACATTACTTTAGGAAAAATTAACTGGTAAAAGATACATCTATTAGGTATCTTAACCAGATAAAAAGAATAGTAAAAAATGTTTAGCCATATTATAAAGTATTTTATGCTTTATTTGTTTTCTGGGGATTAAATTTAAACAAAATATTATTTGGCTTTTCTCCAGAATAAAATTAAAAAGTTTATTTAACATTTTATGAAAATTAAAACTTTCATACATTATGTAGAACTATTTTGCTCTGACACAATATAATAAAAGTTATTATTACGTTAAAAGAAATAAAATAATGAAAAATTTAATATTAAGTTACTTACAATACAAAGGATTCAATCTATAAACAAAGGTTCATAAGCACTCGGTTGAAATTATTTTAATCTAATAAAATAAAATCTTAATTTTATTCTGGAGAAAAGCCAAATAATATTTTTTTTTAAGTTGTTTTCGTTACGTAAAAAATATATTTTTGCTGACTTATTTTGTTTCCATGTATATTTCTTTCTTGAATATACGAACGACACAGGCTGTTTTAGACCTGATGAATTTTTGATGTTTTTTTGAGTAGGTAATTTCGACGGCGGCACGATGCATTATATTAAATTTGCAGCGAACCCTCTTGCAACGTTTTGAACCTCTTTGATGGCGCCGTTTTGCGGACGAATGCCCAACTTTATAGGATTAAAAGTGGAGCCAGTGAAAAAGGCAGGTAGATGTACATTAATGGACTAAACTTAGCATTATGGAGAATAATATAGATGGGAAGTATGAGTGTGTAATTAAAAAATATACAAAGAAGATTATTATTATTAATAACAGTAGTAATATTTTTACTTGTAATACCACTTGTGCTAAATTTATTTCCGGAAATTTTTTAAGGCCACGGCTATTTGGAAAATTAACCCGAGCCGCAGGCGAGGGAGAATTTTCTTTAAATATTCGTGGTCGAGAAAAAATTTCCCGGAATAATTTAAGCACGTGTGGTATTCGGTAAGAAAAATTCACACCAAGTTTGTGTTAAATAATATTATTTTAAATTGATATTTGTAACTTTGACACGAGCTTTAAAACTTTACTATAAAATAAATATTTTCCATTTTACCAATTGTAGTTGCAAATATATGTAATTTTAGAGCTTGTCATTGTTTATTCTTTTATATTATATATACCTTATATTACTACAGTTGGTAAAAATAGTTTATTTTAATTTTTTTAGACCCATACCTTGCTTTCGTTTGCTTTTCACTTATGTCTTGTACTCAGTCTTATAATATTATTTTACCAACTGTAGTTGTATAAAATTGTCATTTAGAGTCTTAAAACCTTACACTATTTTATATTATGTTATGTCTGAAATACTATAACTGGTACAAAATAACATTTTCTTTAATTTTATATTTATACCATGCAGAACTTTTTATAAAAAATAACTTTTTTCGTAAAATCAATAATAAAAAAGTTTCCCATATGATGTGAACTTAAGTAGACACGCTGTATTAGTCAGAAAATTAACCATGTAAATTTGAAGTTTTAAACTGGTCGACTGGTGTATATGAAACGACAATTAGACCTTGCCTTACTATGAAAACCTTTAAAAAAATTATTAAATATCTGTCAATGCAATTTTGTGATTTGACGGATTTAAATTAAAAATTTGGAACTAAAATTTATCATTTAGTAGTAATTTGGATTGTAATCAATGGCTTATGGAGCTAGGGGAGGCAGTGCCCCAGGTCCCCCAAGCTTAGGAGGTCCCCTTGGAGTTGAAAAAGGACCCGATGGTGAAAAAAAAAAGAAAAAGGGGATGTTTTTTTCTCTTCAAATTTTGAATGAAGATAGATAAATAAAGTGGAAAGAAAGAAAGTTAAAGAGCTCCTTTTTTTGCTTGCTCTTCAAGTTTTTAGGGGCCCCACTTTCTTTTTTGTCTCAGGGCCACTGCTGTCCTAGCTACGCCACTGCACACAATATTTAATTTTACCTTTTAAAACCCCGTTTTTTATGATTTATTTTTTGTATAATACTATTTTTATATTTTGTATAATACTGTTTTTATAGGGTCAAAAGTCCAAATAAAAATAGTAGTTGAACAACCCTAATATCGCTACCTGTAGATAAAACACACAATTAGAATCTATTGATTGAGGAGGTTGACTAAGATCTGTCCATCGATAAAAACGGCAATGGAACATTATGTAAAGTCATAATAAAAGCGTTACGAACGAAGAACTAGCATATAATTTGCTAAATATACAATGCAAATAATAATAACAGATTTCGAAATTAGCTTTTATGAGAGTTTAATGATTGTTGAAACACGCGAATGGAAATTACCCCGTGGAGACGATGGAAACATAACTAAAGGAAATTTTAAAAGAATATGAATAGTATGATAAACATTTTTCTTACAAAAGTTTTCCGGACCCCCCTCCTTTCTTAATCGGAAGCTCCTATACCAATGAAATAATTCATTACACCAAAAAAACGTATTAAAGTAATAGTTATTTATTATACAAGGAAAAAAAAGTTTTAAATATCAGCTCGAGGTATTGTCTTCCGACGCGAAGCGAAGGAAGACAATAAACCGAGAGCTAAAAGATGTTTCCCGTGTATATTACACTGTTTTTTTTTCTGTGACAGGAAAAATGACGACCTAATGTTATAAAATAGTTATTTACATTATAAAATGCGAAATTTTTCTTTTTGTTGTGAGGTGGTTTTTAAATGGCCGAGGCGAAGCCGAGGCTATTTAAAACTTCCGAACACTTAAAGGCCTTTCGCATCGTGTAATGTATTATATTTTTTCTGCTACTGTTCTATGTATCGCATAATTTAATAATAATTAACATCATGTTTTAATAGAAATATCAGAGATTTTGAAATTTTACCTGTAAAAAATTAATCCATAGCAACACATTTATTGTTGACATTGTCTGTCATCAGCACTTGTCAGATATGGAACTATTGTTAATTTAGTATAAATCCATTCCCATTTTAAAATGTTAAATGAATATGAAAATGGCATCCAAAAGGCAGCTGACCTTGCGTGTGCCTCACTTCTGCCCGACAAATCTAAAGAGAGGTACCATCAAATATATAAATCGTTTTCCGAATGGCTTGCTACAAAAAATGTAGGGCGGATTGACGAGAATGTGATGTTGGCGTATGTTCAAGAAAAATCCGAGTCTTTATCACCACCAACCCTCTGGTCTGTATATTCCATGCTCAAGTTAACAATTTCCGTAAACAAAAATTAAGATATTTTGGAGTTCAAGAAACTAGTTGCTTTTATTAAAAGGAAAAACGATGGTTATCGCGTTGCTAGGACCACAAAGCTTTCTTATTTATACAGTAGTAGAAAAAACATTTTATTTAAATAAATAAAAGTCAGAACATTATGTAAAAGTTAAAGGTTTAAACTGGTCGGCTGTTTTATTTGAAACAACAATTAGTCCTTGCATTACTATGGAAACCTATAAAGAATTTATTAAATATCTGTCAATATAATTTTTTGACTTGACGGATTTAAATTAATAGGTTAGAACTAAAAGTGATTGTTTAGTAGTTATTTTGATTATTATTAAGTTAAAAAAATGTCTGAATGTACTTTGGATACAAGGAAAATGTAAGTTTTGGTAATTTTCTAGAAACCTGCGGCAACTCCGATTTTGACGAGCTTTGGTATACGGAGGTTTTTGGGGCGCTGATCACGAATCTGTAATATTTTTGGCGGAAACGTTTCATTCCTAAAATATCCATCATCAAAGTTGAAATTTTAAACTAAGCCATGCTCACTATATTCCTCTTCTTTTGCACACAATTCTTGATTTAAAGCTAAAGTAGCATACAATATTTGATATTTACCTTTTACAATCCCGTTTTTCTATGTACATCTTTTATCAATAAAATTGTGAAAGTTTACTTTAAAAATACGGCAACCATGTATACAACAAACAATGTCAGAAGCCAAAGACTCCTTTGATAACCGTATACAAAACAAAGTACTTTTTGCTCAAATGGCAGCAAATCCTTCTGGTCCTTTGCCAAAAACATCAGTTAAAATTTCTGTACCAGTTCTCTTTCACCATTAACTTTTAAAGATGAAATTATTTACATCTAAAGAAAAGGTTGAATTATTTGCTGAACTATTTGCTAAACAATTTGTTGCCAATTCAACCCTTCATCCACCTGTCAATCATCCAATTCCAACTATTCCCCTAGCACCTCATAAAATGCCCAATATTATTTTTAAGATAAAACACATTAAGTGTATCCTTTTCCTTCTTAACACCAAAAATCGTCTGGGCTAGATGGAATACCAGCAGTTTTTAAAAAATGTTCTCCTGAACTTGCACCTATTTTAAGTAGGCTCTTTCGAATTTCTTATAACACGGGTGTTTTTCCAGACAGAGAGCTGGAGAGCTGCACGTGTCCAGCCTATTCCCAAGAAAGGATCTTAATCTCTTCCATCCACCTATAGACCTATTTCACCCCTATCCATGCTTTGTAAAGTAATAGAGAAATCCATTAACTCGCAAATTCTTAGAAAAACATAAAAATTTACATGACAGGCAATACGGATTTCGTCACAAGAGATCTACAGCAGATCTTCTTTCCTTGGTTTCACACAAATAGAACAAGTCTCTTAAGTTTCTAGGTGAGTCCCAGATCGTTGCTCTTGATATGTCTAAAGCTTTCTACCAGGTCTGGCATGATGCACTTCTCAATAAACTTTCCTCCTACGGTCTTCCAACTAAACTCTGCTCTTAGCTATCCAGTTATCTTTCTAATCGACGTATATCAGTCATTTTTGATGGCCACTCTTCGAGCTTTCACGAAATGTATGCTGGTGTACCTCAGGATTCAGTACTAGCACCAACTTTGTTTCTTCTTCACATCAACGACCTTCTTTCTTCTACAGCCAATCCCATTCATAGTTATGCTGACGATAGTACCCTTCCCTCCAGTTTTCAGGTTTTTAAAGCAATCTCTTAACCCGACTTGGAAAGCAAACGCCGGGCGATGCAGATATCTCTTTCACAGGATCTCAATTTGATATTGGATTGGGGCGCCAAAAATCTTGTTCAATTTAATGCATTCAAAACACAATCATGTTCCTTGTGGCAAAAAAATCATCAAACACTTACCCTTTGCTTATGTGTGGCCAGGTTTTGCAGAGCGGGGGCACATTCAACCTTGTGGGCGTCACATTTAAAAATATCCTTAACTGGCATAAACACATTGTATCTATAGCCACCGCGACTTCAAAAAAGCTTGGATTTCTTTTCCGAGCCAAAAGTATTTTTCTCCTTCCAATTTATACACTTTGTATGTGTCCCAAATTCGATTCTCTCTGAAATATTGTTCTCATGTCTGGAGAATGGCAACCCCTACAACCGTCAGGATTCTTGATGCCATTCAAAGAAGGGCTGTTCGTCTTATTAATGATCCTTTACTTACTCAAAGACTTCCTTCTCTTGCCCATCGTCGAGCTGTGGGAGATCTATTGCTCTTTTATAGATACCTTTACGGCTTCTGCTTTGACGAATTATCCAGTATAGTCCCTCCTCTTGCAGCTCCCAACAGAGAAACTCATGGTGCCGCACGTATGCATCCCTATAGGGTCCAACTGGACAGGCCCCGAACTTCTCATTTTGTTTGTTCTTTTATCCCTAGAGTTTCTAGACTGTGGAATCTACTGCCAGCGGGGGTCTTTCCTTCTCCCCCAAATCTTCAAGTTTTTAAATCCCGTGTTAACAAACTTCCTCTTACCTTGCTTAAAACACCCACGTTACTTTAGTATTTAGGCTTTTAGCCTTCGTGGATTGTCCAAAGATAAAAAAATACACTTACACATGGTGACGTCATAGCTTGCTGCGACTGAAAACGATTGAAAGTGTAACAATGTAAAATACGTAGAAAAGCGGGGTTTTTAACGGTGAAAATCAAATACTGTGTGCCACTTGAGCTTTAAGTCAAGTATTATGTGCAAAAAGAACGGTGAATATAGTAAAAATAAGATTAGTTTAAATTTTAACTTTGATAATAAATATCCTTAAAGCGAAACGTTTTTAACAAAATTTCGGATTCGTTATCAGCACCCCAAAAATCCCGTATATCAAAATTCGTCAAAATCGGAGTTACCGCAGGTTTCTAGAAAACTACCGAAGTTTTGTATAATAATATATTCTAAAATAAAATATTAACCTTTACGTACGTGTATGTTTAAAGTGCCCAAGGTAAAAAAGGTATTTTATGAAAAGTCACATCTTAGTACCTGTCAACAGAGATAAAATGTCAAATTTTTTGCCGTCATGGAAAAAAATAATATAGTATATTTTTTTGCTTTTATATATTTAATGTAATTTTGTATTATGATGACATTAGTTTTAATACTAAAAGCAGGTATCCTCGTCTGCATACGCTGCTTTCAAAGAGGCAGAAAATGCTGCAAGACGGCCTGTTGCAAATTTAATATAATACAGCGTGACCGTCGAAATTACCCACTCAAAAAAACATCAAAAATTCATCAAGTCTAGACGAGCCAAGCTGCTGCTTCACGGAGAAGAGTATGTTGAAAAAAATATGTCAGGCATATATTTTGCTTAGTAAAATAAAAAGTACAAGGAGAGAAAGGTTTAAGGATAGAGTTTTTATTTATTTAAAGGCGTTTCTTTATTTATATACCGCCTTTAACCTATTAAGAAGAAAGGGGTCGTCACAGCAACCCTAAAAACAGACACTCCTAAGTAAGTAATAGCGGCAGCAGTGGCGGCTATTAAGGTGTAGTAAGTGAAGTGGCACTTCACCAAAAATAAATAATAAAACATAAAAAAACATATTACTATTATTCAATTCATTTTTCTGATTTCTATTACTTATTTGTAAAATTCGCCATGAAAAATCTAGCATATAAATTAACCGCTGGCGCGAGTCGCTTTCCTCCTCTTTCGGCAGTGCGACAAGTGTATTGCAAATATAAGACGGACCGAAGTATACACCTCATGCGGGGTTTTGTTTACGCTTAGACGCTCCGTTGCCATGACAACGCTATACTTGAAGGTGGCCAGAATCGCGGGTGTATTGCTTGGTAAATCGCTAGCCTTAAAAAGATAGTATAGGTTTTGGTCGTTTCGTTGCTTTTCACGTATTATTTCGATTGTTTCCGTTTGAGTATTATTAGCGACAGTGATTTTTCACAGGAAGAAATTAAAGGACAGTACAGAGTACTTCTCTATGAAATATTAGATCATATTTTGATGGAAATGAAGTAAGATTCGAAGATTGTTACAAACTACAATTTCTTTCTCTTGCTGATACTGCAAAGTTTGGCCAGTATAACCAAACACTGATTATTTTCAAAATTTATTGGAGGTATATGCCGAATCATTTCCAAAAAATTAGCGGCTCAAAAATAAACTTGACTTAATATTTGCTGATGAAAGTTATAGAAATATTTCATTGCAGCAGTTAGTGAAACAAGTTGGCGCAAATAAAGACATTTTTACCGAGGCGTATAAACTTTTTTCCTACGACCACTTGTGAAAATAGCAAATAGCACACTGATTTCATGCATAGAAAATGCGTTATATCACACTAGTGTTGCAAAGTACTTTACAGCACTAGTGTTGCAAAGTACTTTACAACACTGGTGTGATATATATTATGATGTCATTCTAAAAGCTGCTATTGGTTTTGCAAGTGACATATTTATTGTAGTGACAGTAAAAAAACTTTTTATTTACCTTAAACGGTAGAACCCAAATTAGCGAAAATCATCTTATTTTATATTTATTAAAATTTACGAAAAAATAAAAACATAAACAAAAATAGACATAACCACAAAAACAACTTTCACTGACTGGCACAGTGTTGTCAGGTAAGTAGATCAAATTTAAAATCTCCCTTCTACCTTTGAGCACGTACTTTATAGAGGCAGCCTTGCCGCTTGACCGTTCGACCTAAAGCGCCAGAGAAAAAAAGCCTATAGATCAAATTCCTTCCTCTCTTTCTTCGTGTACTCAAACAACTAGTTAAATCTTTTTTTAATCCCTAATTAAACCTAAGGCTAATACACACTTTATGAATCCACTTTCTTTTATCCATTCATAAATAGAATCAGACCCTTCCGACGTTGCCAAATGCTTTCCATATTTTGCATGATAACTGACGTTTGGTAGTCGTTTTTCCTTACTTTAGGGACTTTAGGTTATGCATTTACAATTTTCATATTTTTTATATTTTTTCTTAAAAATATGAAGAAAAACTGTTATTTTTACTTAATTTTACATGTGATGTTCAGTTTCATTAACTCGTTTTACCAATTTTACCCCACCCAGCACCCCTTTTCACTCCCCGGTCCCGTAAGTTTATTTACTGATATTTTTTAAAAACGGAATATTTTGGATATGCACCACTTACGTTTTATTTAGAAGAGTGTCTAAAATATGTAAGAATCGATAATTTTTAAAAAACCCTTATAATAGCAGAAAACCGTATTAAACTATTAGC
Organism: Listronotus bonariensis; assembly: GCA_014170235.1. NCBI lineage: Eukaryota > Metazoa > Arthropoda > Insecta > Coleoptera > Curculionidae > Listronotus > Listronotus bonariensis. Next base: position 26,400 of record JACEGR010005304.1, read on the forward strand.
GTTATTACCTAACAAAACATACAATTTTTATTAAGTGAGGGCCTTTTTAAATTCCAAAATGATAAAAGTTATATAATGCTTCTAGGTAGGTGATTTTCGATGTAAAAATATTGTCAAAACAGTATTATATAGCAGTGAGGAAAAGTATATATCACACTAGTGTTGCAAAGTAAATATCACCCTAGTGTTGCAAAGTTCTCAATTGTTTTTTATTTTTTCTGAACAGACAAACTTTATTTTTTTTTTTTTTTGGTGAATAATTTGTGGTCGTAGGAAAAATAGTGTACAGCACTCGTGTGAAAATGACTTTCTTACACTCGTTCAATTCAAAAGGAGCTTCTACAGGAACTGATAAAAACTTAACCATTTTATGAATATATAATTGATAAATTTGCTGCATTAAAAGATAGAAGGATTGATTTGGTGTATAAAATTTAGGTAAGTTAAGATATTAAGACTTTTTACTTAGACTTTTGATAGTTTAGTATTTTCAATTTTGCTAAAATGGTGAATGCACTTTTTTCCCTTCCTGCACTACACCTGTTTTTAGACCCGCAAGCCGCCACTGCTTTGTTTATCACTTATTTCAAATTTGAGGATATAGTAAGCCCTAAATCGATAGTACGGAGTTTCTCTTTAGGTTAATGTTAATTTTTGGCAGATTTCATATAAGAAGCTAACTTCCAATCACAAAGATAACTAGTTGTAGCTAAATTCACCCACAATAGCCCCAGAGTTAGTGAACTCAAGTGGCTAATATACTGTAAATAGATCATTTTTAAAGAACTTATTTCAAATTAAAGGATACAGTAAGCCCTTAATCGATAGTAATGACTTTTTATGTAGATTAATGTCAATTTTTGACAGATTCCATAGAAGGAGCTAAGTTGCAGTCAATAAGATAACTATTTGTAGCTAAGATACACACAATAGTCCCAGAGCTAGTGATCCCTTCGAGTAACGTTGGACCTGTAAGGCTAGAAATTTATATAGTGATGAGTGATGAGTCATAGCATGCTTAGTACAAAATCATCACCTGGAAGGCATCAACCGTGCTCATCATCAACCTGTATATTTTTGAAAAAATTGTAAAAATAATAAAAACAAAAAACTTGGAGCTCTTAGCTTGAAATTTTTTAGGATTTAGTTCACTCATAGTAAGATTTGAAAAAAAATTGACATGCGTTTTCGATGAGCACAAGTACCCGCCAGGCAAACAGAAAGGTGTGGTTGATTTAGATGGCCATATTTCCAAAACTAATAAAGTTAGATGTACCTAATGTGATATTTCTTAAAGCTCTTTTTAAGATCTTTTTAATGGTTATACATTTTGTCACCCTGTATATTATCACCAGTATCACCGTTAAAAAGATATTTAAAAAAGCTTTAAGAAAACACCACATTAGGTACATCTAACTTTATTAGTTTTTGAGATATTACCATCCAAATCAGCCGCACCTTTCACTTCGCGTGACAGGTACTTGTGGTCATCGAAAACGCATGTCCATTTTTTTTTCAAGCCTTACTTTGAATAAACCAAGTCCCAGAAAAATTTTAAACTTACATCTTCAAGTTTTTTTGTTTTTATTATTATTTGAAACTTTAAAAATATACAGGCTGATGATGTGCATGGCTGATGCCTGCCAGGTGATGATTTTCGTACTTAGCATACTATGACTCATCACTATACAAATTTTCAGCCTTTACTCAAAGGGTTCACTAGCTCTCCTACCAAAGTGGCTGATATACTGTAGATATATTCTTTGTCAGTAGTTATTTCAAATTTGGAAATATGGAAAGCTAAGACTACAGTAAAAGCACAGGGACGTGATATTTGATTGGTTTGAAGCGCTACAGACGGCCATGCAAAACTTTCACATTGGGGTGTCATGGTTAGTTCTGGTTAGTTTTTTTATTTACTTTATTAGGGAATTAACAAAATATATGTATATATTTAATTAACCCGAACTATTCATGAACCCCCAATGTGACAGTTTTGTATAACCGTCTCTAGGGCTTCAAACCAATTAAGGTCCCACGTGCTTTTAACTATAGTCTGGAAAACTCTGAGTAGCTTTCCAGTGGCGTATATAGAGCGCTCATGAGTGGCTCAGGAGCATTTCGTTCTACTTTATGGCGTTCCAGTGACCGAATGTGTTATGCAACTACTCCGTTTTTCTTTTCCCTTGCCCCTCATGCACCAACCCCTCTTTTGGTTTTCGTGCTCCAAACGTGTTTTTTATGGTTAAGGATGGATTTTTAAAATTATTTGTTTGAAATGGAATTAGATATTAAAAAGAGATTATTATTATTAAGCCAAGAAAGGTTAAAAAAATAATTTCTTTAAGATATCTCTCTTTCCTTGTCTAGGGATGCGTTCCAGTGACTAACTTTTTGTAGCAGATCAAGAGCTTCAACCCTGGAGCGTGACGCACAAAAATTTTCGTCACTGGAAAGCTACTCTGAATAGATAGTTTTGACTTTTTTGTAGGTTAGTGTGATTCCAACTTTTACTAGTGATTTGCCAATAAAGATTTTTAAAAAATATATATTAGTTCCAACCATGACTGTTAAAAAGCTTTCTGGAGTATTATAAATTAAGGAAATAATTCTAAGCTTTTCCTAAATTTAAATGTTAAAAGTTAAATATTTTCCTTTGACTGCACTTCAAAAATTTCGTCTGCTACATAAAGTGCAAGAAGAAGCTAAAATCAACTCATTAGCTTAATGAGGCGAACCAAGCAGACGTCTTTCAAATGTTCCACCTAACTTGTCAGTGTACGTTCTTCGACTGTTAAATTCAATAGACACCTACTAAGAAATAAAAATTTGCAAATTAAAATAAAAGTGGTAGTTTTTCTATATTGAGTATTATAATAAAAAAAGTGTATTTGTCACTAAAAATAGATCTGTTGCTTTCGAAGGCAATTTAAGTACACATCGTGCCTATTTAAAAAGTGGGATGGTCTAAAGCAACAACGAAGCAAGCTAGATGCGTCACTCTATCCGGAGCATGCTGGCATTCTTTGTCCAATCTCTCTCTGCTAGTATAAAACAAACTAAAAGTCAATTTAAACGTAATGAGCTGGCACGACAAGTATACTTAGACTGGGCGAAAAAATATATTGTGAACACCCTGTATAGGGGGTATATGGGTTTAAATAATTTTAATACTTATGTAATTATTTCGGCATTAAAGAAATCACATCCAAAAAATTAAAACAAATAATCGAAAATATAGTGCAAGGTTTTTTGTTACTAAGCAATAACAGAGTCTAGGTCATATTATTTTATTCAGGGTCAACAACGTGCTAAGTCACCAAAATACTAAGTTCAACTTAGTATATATACAGAAATTGTCCTAATAATGAAGAGAAAGAAATTAGAAAAATATTAGATAAGAAGTAGGTAGTAAAAGTGAAGTCAAGAATAAAGTTAAAGTTTTAGTTAAACTCCCGTACGGGCTACCCCTAGTGGGGGTATGCCCGTACTAAATTTAGTTAGTCAAATAAGTTAAGTTGGTTTTTAAAAAATGCCAAGTTAGTTTTGATGGTCCACCGGTCTCATGGTCCCAAGAAGATAGTTTCATATGGTACATTTGCCCAGTGACGTAAAATGGCCCTATATATTCCAAAATTATACGTCACAATATATTTTATTTGAAAAATATATCGAAAACATCGTTAAAGGTAAGAAAAAATATATCGTGAAAGTTTGAGCCCTTAATATTGATGTTAGGAGGTCTATCTTCGCGACTAACAGCTTTTGGACAAGAATCTTTTTTATTCGGCACTCGCAAATCTGAAAAATTTTATATTCACGTTCGAAAAAAATTAAATTCCCTTTAAAATCTCTTACTGTAAATTGTCAAGTAAGCCGTTTTTATGTATAGTCAGGCTATGAACATTGAACTATTTTTAAAATTTTGTTTTTGGGTTTGAATTTTTGTGACTACTTCATATATCAATATTTAAATAAATCCAATTGATATTTGTAGTAATAACAAAAATCCAAACTCAAAACAAAATTTAAAAAATAGTTCAATGTTCAAAGCCCGATTACATGGAAACGGCTTATTTGACGACAATTTACGAAGAGAGCTTTTTGTAGGAAATTTAATTTTCTTTATGAATATGTGTAGGTAAAATTTTTTGTATCTACAAATTGCGAGTTTGCATAAAAAAGATTGTTGTTAAAAAGACGTTGGTCGCGAAGATAGACATCTTAATATTAGTATTAAGGGCTCAAACCTAAAACAATAGAAAAGTACTTGATTATTTTGGCCAATCTAGTAGATACCAAGGTTACTTTATATTTATAAGGTTGCGACATATCCTCAACTTTTAGGCGGTTCGAGGTCGGGGACGCAAGGAAGGGCACTTCACGGAGAAAAGTTGGCAAGACTGAGTAAAATCAAAGCTAATGATCGATCCACTGGCGTCTAGAATTTGCGCATTTCATTTTGCATTGTTTTGAAAGTGATGTTTGTTGAAAGATGTAATTCCAAATGTTTTTATTTAAGGTGAACGAATTTACAACATAATAATAATCAAAACTGTTGTGTAAACGGTTGTTCTACTAATACAATAAACTGTATATCTCCGGCACTGAACAACATGGCCGAAAAATGGGAGATGAGACGTCATAACACGTCAAAGCAATATGGCCGAATGTCGCGACCCTATATAAACCGACTTTGGTATATACCAAAAGAGTTATGACACAATGACAATATGAAAACGAAAAACGGTAAACAGAAACTATAAATTGACAAATGCAAAGTTGTTGTTTCATGTTCTAACTGAAAACGTCAAATGGCAAACGGAAACCGAAACGTCAATCTATAAATCCAGCTTTATGCTTTTCTCGGTGTGTGTTGGGAATAGATATATTTTTGAAAAGTTAGGAATATAAATAATTACAAATAATATTTTATTTAAAGTTAAAGAGGTTTAAATTTAAAATCAAAAAGTGTTGTTCTAATAATCCTATAAATTGTATTTCTTCGATACCATTGTTGACACTTTACATATGATATCATGGTTAAAAAGGTGATATTTAATAATTTTTTATACCTAAGTCTCATGTGCCTTAATATGCCATATCTCTAAAAGATATTAAACAACGTAAAAATTGTTTTTTGTAGGATTTTTTTTTATGAAGTAGTTTTGTTTAAATTCCCCTTATGTTATTTTATGTAATCCTCTGCTTTTTAAAAAGCAAATAAATAAATTAAAACCAATAAACATACTAATCCAGTTCAATGATAGAAAAAAATCACCGATTAAAAATAAAATGGAATTTGGAAAAACGAAAAATAAAACATTTTTATAAATATTAATTCTTGCAATTATTCGGGCACTATTGAATAAATGCCGAAATAAAATGTTTAATGTTCGAAAAGCATTCAGTCATTTTATTCCAATATAGTAAAATTTCTGATGGCTTTTATATATAACAGATTTAGTGTTTTAATAAACGACGTTGCGGATTATTTTATATACACAATATCGGACATTTTAGTTGATAATTTTAATTTTATTTCGAATAAAATTGTATCTCTATTCGATCTACTGTTGAAGGAACATTTTTTAATTGGAATAATGGTTATATTATGATTAACGATGCGTAAGCCAAAAAAAATGTGTAGTTCGTTTTATATAGGGTCATCTATTACTTACATGCATACATAACAATAAATTTTTTTAGTATATAAATTATAAACAGAACAGAATATACTGAGTGTTATAGAATTTTGGTAAGACCATTTAAGGGCATATTCGTCTCACTCTCTCTCTCTCTCTCTCTCTCTCTCTCTCTCTCTCTCTCTCTCTCTCTCTCTCTCTCTCTCTCTCTTTCTCAGCCTGTATTTTTTGACTCCTGTATGTAGTTCCTTTCAACCTCCTCCACGTCTCTCTACTCATAGCCGGTTGAATTTAGCAGGGCAATAAATTACTTCCTTTATGTTATAAATAAAATTACCAAATTAAGACAAAATTGGGTGGGGAATATTAAATATATATATATATATATATATATATATATATATATATATATATATATATATATATATATATATATATATATATATATATATATATATATATATATATATATATATATATATATATATATATATATATATATATATATATACCCTAAAAAATAAAAAAATACCTATTTTTCTGATTTTTAATTGAATTATTTTGTAGTCGTACAAACTTCCTCTAGTTCATTAGTGTTAATTCAGGATACATTTGGTTAAATTTTTTGCAATTTCTGGAAATGATTTGATCACACTGTTCCTGTTAAATAAATAATTTCATAAAAATCAAAGTCACCAAACTCTTATAAGCCTGATATTTTCATGGTTACTTACTTATAAATAAATTCTTTAAAAATATTTTTTTACAAAAAGCGGATTTATTAAAAAATCTTGATGATTTAGGTATAGGGACATGATATGTCATCTTAAAACGTTCTTCTTTATCTTTTATTTTATTGAGTAATATACAGGGGTTTTATTTTAAAAAATGATCTTTTGACTCCTTTTAAGAATAACGGAAATAATAGTAATTTCAGCACGCCCTGTATAATATGGATGTCGATTTGCCGGTGTAAATTAAATACATCGTGTCTGTCTAAACTACCACCAAAACATCAACTTTTCATGAATTGAGAGCACTAATTTACTTAAGTTTAATTAGGGCCATGTTTTGGTCCATATTTAACACAAATTATTTTTTATCTCGAAAACCGATAGAGATAGGTACAGGGCAATATTAACAAAAAGTATTATAATAAAAGGGCGAATATAAAAACTTGTTAATATAGGGTGTGTTCTATTTAAAAAATAAAGTTTCTAGGACTTTTTGATAGTAGTGGCAACGTCGCAATGCTGAAAATATTTTAGATCGATAGAACAGGTAAGAAAATGTAAGATGCCGAATTTTTAGAAAAATTCTGGGTTCCTTTTTTCATAAACGTTTAACCTACCTTCGACCGTAAACCACCCCGTATATATAAAATAAACACCTTGTACCTTGAGAACAAGGAATTTTGCACCCATTTTTAAATAACCTTTTTTATATATTCTAAATAGTAAATTTGCCACTAATTTTTTTAACAACCTATGTATATGAAATTTAATTATTTTATTAAATTATTATGATGTTGTTTTTATTGAATTAAAAAAATCTCTATAAAGAGAGAAATTTATCAAGGACTAAAGAAAGAACAAACATAAGATAAAACGCTGTAACAAATAATCGTCGTAATATAGCGGTTTTCACCATCAGAAAGTTGACCTTAGATTCTAAGAATATATAGGCGTTGAATTTAGCCCATACACAGTATCTATTTGAAACCTTTAAATCCAAAAATAAAAAAGGGATATTACTCTTCTATGTACTTTGATACATCTTATACACCCTTAAATGATTTGATTTTGCACCTTGGAAACATGTCCTATCTTTTCAAAGGATCTGCGTGTGAGTCAGCCCTTGACTTTAAAGGCCTTCAATCGTATCTGATTTTGAAGGCGCCCCTGTTAAATTCTATTTAATTTTGTGGCAGGCCGTATCTTTCGAATGATTATTATTTATTTTGGAGTACTAAGGGCAAAAAATATTCTTGGGACCAAGATTTTCTTATTTTGATAAGATTTTAGGAAGAAACATCTTTTTGCAGAATTATTTTTACCTATAAATTTAATTACTGATTCACTCCTTATTTCTAAATTAAATCAGTTTGCTTTGTTTTATATTACATTAATTCTTTATTAAAAACTAAAAAAAACCCTTGGAGAAATCATTATGAAAACAATATGATATTTCAAATTTAACAGTTATATTATTAAAACCAAGAATATGTATCATCAAATATAATTAGATTATTTTTTCTATTTTAAATGTAACCTTCATACAGCACAGGAACCGGTATTTTTTTAGTTTAAAGCGCTACTAATGGTCATGGAAAACTATCGCAGGGGGGTTCTGGTTACCTAAAGCTGTTTTTTATTCCTTAATGAAACGAGCACATAACTAACTGTAAAAAAATCAAGGAATAAAATGTTTTTTGGTCCCTCTGGTAGGTGGAAGAAGAATAATATGAAGAACACCTAGAATTAAAAATTTTTTTGTTTATTAAATTCATTATTAAAATCACTTGTGCTTTGTCGATACTGTTGCCCTCTTTGGTCGAGGCTAAGAACCACTGAGTCTTAAAAGATAGTGTTAGCATTTGTTAACACCTTAAATAAGAAATTTCACTTATGACGCACGAGCTCTAGCAAAATTGATACTTATCAGATTTGGCAATATAATCGTATTTTATTTTGCTAAATAAAAGTTGTCCAATAAGGTTTTTTATGCTTTTATGAAAGATTTAGTATTTGGGTCCGTTGAATTGATCAGAAATCCTTCTTTTTGACCAAATTTTTCCCAAAATCCAGTTAAAATCCGGGCTCAAAGAATCGTCAGAGTCGCCTAATCCTTATTGATGGATCGAACCGCAGATGTCGGTGCGACTGACTAGTCGCTTCTTTTCTTAGGCCTTACCGGATAATATTTTTAGGAGTTTTCGCGCCAATTATTACTTTTAAGTTACTACTTTTAACATTTATGTTTTAGTTAAAGCCTAACATCCTCCCTAATATTTAATGAGAATGTCTTTACATTGTTAAGTAAAGCTTTTTTTTTTTGGTATTTTGGTAAAGTTTTAATAATGTCTTTAAAAAGAGTGGTAAGTCATACCTTCAAAAATTGTAACCACAAAAATATAAAAAAGAACGGTTTATCAAATTCCTAAAAATTATCAAGAAAATTATTACCATGCATTTGATTTCTATGTTATGGTACAATACATCAAGTAATGGGTAAACAAAAAAGAATCTTCACCTTTGCCATCTTGCCTTTGATGGGGCAAAGGCTCTAATCGCAAAAATTTAGTTTGGAGAAAATCGATTTTTGTGTTTTATCCATTGTAATAGGAGACTGTTTTGACAACGTACTAACTTTAAAACCTTCCTTAACATCACTGTTTAAATATAAAACTGTAAAACTCTCGTTGCACATTAAAACAATGTAGAAACATGACATGAGCAATTTTGCGATTAGACTCTGTTTGCCTTGTTTTATTAATCACATAATAAGTATCATGTTTTTCGTATTTTTTATATTTAAAGAAATTATAAATATCGGATTTTAAATTTAAAATATAGAGAATAGCTCACACTTACATTGATTGATTTATTTATGTTATACGATAAGAATTTAAAAATTGGGCATAAATTTACTACTCTTACAACAAAGCAAGGTGACATATTTACTTACAAACATATTTTCGTTAATATTTACTTTTTTCAAATAATTTGTTTTTAAAAAGTGGTGAATCATTACTTTAAAAATTGTAACTAACCAAAAATTAATTGTGTATCAAACCTTTAAAAATTATCACGGAATTTAGTGTACTTAAGATACAGGGTGTGACACCCTCGTATAGGTTTTAGTTAATTCAGCTTAGTTTAGCCAAGTAGAGAGTTTAAGAAGTAATATTTTTCTTTAAGTGATCGAAAACGATTATAAGAATTTTCCTTTCCTTCTAAACTTCTTAAAACCTGATCGTTACTCCCAAAACTCCACATTTTTAGCATTATAAAAGGCCCATATTCGCGTATTTACACTTGATACGATTCACATTCATCGTTAAGCCGACCTAGTAGTAGATTTTTGATAAAGCAAAGCATTATGAAAATATGCCGCCTGAAGCGGGTTTTCTTTTTCTTTTGCCTTTAAGCACAAAAATTATTTTATTGTTTTTTTTTAAATACTTTCCTTGTGTAATGTAGTTTTTGTTAACTTTATTTTGCCTATAAATAGCTTGTTATAAAATTAAAAGATATATTTTTTAAGAATATACAACCTAAAAACGAGAAACGATAACGAAAATATAGAATCCGATCCGATTCGAACGATTTCCACAAGTCGAAATAATAACAATTTTTTTGACACATTTAAAAATCTATAGCCGCTTTCTCCACCAATGAAGAGGTATACATAATATACCATTTTTTTCTTCTTATTATTATCTAAGCTTTGCAACCCAATAGGTCTTTATGACGCTCGAGTAAATACCCATTTACCATCATGGGCTCCCCTTCTGAGAACAGTTGTATGGGAGGCCAATAAAGTCCGCATTTTTTGGTCTCTATTTGTGGAAGCAAATAATAAATCACCTTGTAAGAAAATTGCTAATAAGGTCTTGCTGTACGATCTTATTAATGTTTTTCAAAGTCTGTAAACTTTTCTGTATAAATGGAATTACAGATTTTGGTGAAAGCTGCTGTATTTTAACCTTTCCTAACCACAAATATTTATCTAAAAACTTTGTTTTTATGTAAAAAAATGCCCCAATATGGCATGATAATCATTCTAAGTTTAAAGATGATAATCTAATATTCTTTGAAACCTGAAGGTTTGAGCAATTGCCTCCTTTTACAATATCGACTTTGCAGAAGCCATAAAGCAAATCGTATATTTTGTTTTTTTTAAGGCGTTTCAAAGTTTGGTACATGTATTTTAGGAACGTATTTTTGTGTCCTAAAATCCATTCTTTTCAAACTACGGCCGTCGTAAGTTGCGCTTCACCAAAAAAAAAACAAAATGACAAACAATATTTTGTGGTTATTTAAAACAGCATTAACCTTATATATATAACTTTATAAATACCTTATATTATATAACCTTTTTAATACCTTATTTTTTTTATTTATATGCAATTGCTTCTTTATTATTTAAAGGCGACTTAAAAACTATTTGTTGTACCTCCATAAATGCAAGCGACCAGCTATTTACCCTTTTCCATGGCTGACTCGCTGTTGAAGCATATTTAAAAAAATAAGCTTACATAGAAGTTTGGTCATTAACAGTTATTACCCCCTTAATCCCTTTTGAAAAAAGGTTTATACCCTTTATAGTAGAACAAGAAATAAATACACTGCCTAATGTAACAAGGGTATGCAAATTTTACTAAAATTTGGTGCGAAAATGTAGCCAAAGTTCAAAATAATCAATTTTGTGACGCAACCCACGATGGTAGTGGCTCGAAAAACATTTGGGCACACATGTTTATAAAAAAAGTGATATTTTAACCTTACACATTAACCCTTAAGATAATATTACCTAAATTTAAAAACACCCTTTATAACACTAAAACAAGAAGAAAAACAAATTCCTGTTCATAAACTTTCTTACTAAAAACTACGAATAAGCATCCATAAGATGCGCTATCCTAACTCTAGAACAGCCAAAATTTACCTCTTATTAACCCTCAGAACATGGGAAACCGACAGATGGATGGAGTTGCACTTAGAGCCGCAGTTTGGCAACCGCGCAGCTTGTTTCACGGTCCGTCAGAGCAAGAAAAGCTCTATAGCTAGAGAGAAGTGAGTTTCTGCAAACAAACAACTCCGCAGGATATGGATAGCTTTCGGGTACAACACGATTATTTTTTTAACAGAACTTAAAGTAGTGTAAAAAACTTTCTGTAAAACAAAAACAAGCACTAAAAATAGTTATTTATTATACAACGAAACAAGTTCTAGATTTCAGCTCGAGGTTGTGTTGTCTCCAGACGCGAAGCGAAAGGAGACAATAAACCGAGAGCTAAAAATCTTTGTTTTAACTAGTCGCCTGTTGTATGTAAAACGACCTGATTTGCCCTGAAGCCTTGCTATGATAAACACTTGTAAATGCAATTTTATAAAATATTTGTCGTATGTAATATTTGTGATTTGATATTATGTGGTGGCTGTACATAATTTTAACCATATTGATTGCTACTAAAATAAATGCAAATATCAACTTGTATCGTAAAGTAGTAACTGTATTCTAGGTGATGCAGTTTTTATGATGTATACTCCTAGACAAAAAACAACGGACAAACAAAATTTTGATCAAATTCATTATCCAGTAAACCATGATTATTTTATTGGAGATTCTAAGTTAGGCAGAATTTCTTTGATTCGGGTGTTTTGTTTAATAGCGAACTGCGATTTACTCTACATATAGATTACATCATCGAGAAAGCATTTAGAATGGCAGGGTTTGTTATGCGACAGTGCTGGGACTTTAAGAACGTTGAGATCAAAAGAATTGAGCGAGTGCAATCGAAGTTTACGAAATTTTTATTGTATAGGACAGAGGTTACCAATATTTCTGATATTCCATATCCGGAACGACTAAGGTTAACCGGCCTACAGAGTCTGCAGGATCGACGTGTGCAGCAGGATTTAACATTTGGGCATAAAGTTATTAATAACTTCGTCAACTGTTCCGAACTCCTGAGTTTGTTTACTTTTAGGGTCCCCCTTCGCTCTACAAGGCAGCCAGATTTGTTTTTCTTGAACCCTATCAGAACAGACATAGGTAGTAACGACCCAATTAGGCGGATTATGAGATCGTTAAATGGATTACCAATGGAGTTAAACTTTAACTGCCCTCCAGATAAGTTTAAGAAGGTCATTGGGGCCGTCGTTACAAACGTTTGATGGGCAGTATTTCTCGATAACTTTTGTGTTTTTTTATATTTTTTTTTTTACTGTGTTTTTAACTATGTAAATAATTTAATAATTTTTTTCTTTTAATTATTTGATTTTCACGTTAGTTTTTAAAGTCTTTGTTTATTTTTTACTTTTGTGTTTTTGTGAGGTTTTTCGCTTTTTCCGTCTGGGGTAATTTTTATATTTACCGTCGTTTTTAACAATTGTTTGTTTTATTTTTTGTTTGTTATTGTATTTTAAAGTATATAAGTATATGTTTTTAATTATGTTTTATTTAAACGACTTTTATATTAGTTTTTAAGATTTTTTTTTTTGTACTATTTGGGCACTGCCTGTAATGTAGGTTTAAATAAATAAATTATCAAATATCTTTATGGTTTTTGACCGGTGTTATAGAGGGAGAGCCGAATGTTGTATTTTGCCCAAATTTTCACATTCACACACATTGTAAAATAATTTAATGCCACAAATTTTTACCAGTCTATTGGATTTTAAAGCCCCATTTTTTTATTTCCTTTTTTTATTTGTATCAGTAACTCTACCCCAAAAGGAAATAAAAAAATTTAAATAAGACAATGAAATGTGTGTATCTGAAGTCAAGTTATAATTTTACATCTTATTTAAAAATTTTTAATTTTGATGATAAAAAATAAATAAAAATATTGATTGTTTAGTTGGTTTCGTAGTTTCCAAATCAGTAATCAGATCTTTGTTATCTCTTAAGATACAGGGTACGAGAAAATGTAAAGTGTAAAAAAACACCCTGTATATTTTATCAGCAGGTAAAAAGATCTTTTAAAGACCTTTAAAAAATACTACCTTTGTCATAGTTATCTTTATTAGTTTTAAAAATATAACCATCTAAATCTTAATTTTTCCCAATATGTTTATAGCGTATATTACGACCATCATAATTATATGGCATTGTTTTCTTTCAAAATTTGTATTTCCTTTTAAAATAGAGATACTGATATAAATAAACAAAAAGAAAATGTTAAAAAAAGGTGTGACTTTAAAATTCAATACACTGGTAAAAATTGTGACGTTAAATAATTCCACAGGGTATTTAAAAATTTGAATCAAAATACAACATTTGGCTCTCCCCTGTATAACAGCTATTCCTATAAAACTTTTTGCAATACATAAATAAAATATCAATCCTAATAAAAGGAGCTAGAACTGGATCAAAAGATAATTAAAATCGGTCAAAAAATCAAAAAGTTATTTAAGATTGAATTTGAACAAAATTTTGTTTGTCCGTTTTTTCTTGTCACGTAGAATATAAAAAAAAAATGATCGCAAACCCTAAAGCGCTTGCTATTTATAACCTTATTTGAAAAATAGCAATAAATAAAAATATTGTTGGTTGAGTTATTATTTAATTATTTATGGTTGCACTTAAAAAAGTAGCTCACACTATATTGAACCGAATTTCGCTGCAACATTGTTTTTATCTTCTATTTCCCACGGTAATAAATCATAGAAAAATTTTAATGCAATCGATAAATCTTCGCATTGCAAAGAGGGACGTATTGTAAAGTTAAAAAACTCGCACTATGCGACAGCGGTGCATACATCAACTTTATTCTTATACATTTTGTATCGACACCCGAGCTAAGTGGAAACGGTGCTTTATACGGGAAAATATGCAGGTGGAGCATCAAGCACCATTCACTAAAAAAACTGAAAAAAAAACATAATACACCAATTCTCCGGGAGGCAGCAACGTCGGGAAAACAAGAATTTTAGGTTGATTGATTTTTTAATATGCTGTTCTTCCTCCTCTTTCGGGTAGAGCCTCGGCTGTCTGACTGGCGGAAGCGCTTGCGTTGGCGCCCAGCTGTGACTTTAACATTTAAAGCTGTCACTGATATGTCAAAAAATGCAGTCCCTGGTCATATGCTATATGCTGACGATTTAAAAATATTTCACCGTGTGCGTAATTTAAGTGACTGTAGTGCTGTGCAGAAGGATTTGGATGGACTTGTTCAGTGGTGTAGGAATAATTGTTTGTCTTTAAATACTAATAAATGTAAAGTAATGAGATTTTATAGATGTAAAAGTCTCATCGAATTTGACTATGAAATTAACAACAGTGCATTAACAACAGTACCACGAATTAACGATTTAGGGGTAATCTTCGACAGGTAGCTTAACTTTAATCAGCACATTGACAGCATTATATTAAAAGCATATCGAATGTTGGGATTTGTTTGTAGAATGTGTAGGAATATCTATTTTAGAGTACAATAGTATAATATGGTCACCTTCCTATATAAATAATTAACAAAGAATTAAAAATATACAAAATAATTTGCTAAGTTTTGACTGTACAGGCATAGATTCCCATACAAGGACTTGCCTAATTTAACTAAAATCCAGCTCTCAGGGCTAAAGTCAATAAAAAGATTCAGGGAAGATGCAATGGTGATATTCCTGTACAAACTGTTAAATAATATGCTTAATTGTAGTGATTTGTTTGATTCAATTACTTTTCGAATTCTCTCTAGAACCACACGTAGTCAGCAATTGTTTTATGTAAATAGACACCGGACTAATTACGGGCAAAACGTGTTTGTTGATCGTCTCCTAAAGAATTATAATGATAATTATAGCCATATTGATTTATTTTCATCAAGTTTAACTAGTTTTAAGAGAGCGATAGCTTTAGTATAAAAATGCATGATAATTATCTCTTAAAAAATAAGGAGTTAATGATTTTTTTGTTGCAATATAATAGCTGTGCTGCAAAAATTTAAGTTTATAATTTATTATTTTAATTTTAGATAAATAAAACATGTATAAAATGGTATTTTGGAAAAATTTTATACGGTCGTGGAAAAAATATAGTATGTAACCAACGTCACATTATTAAAAGAAAAGAAAAACAACAAATAAAAGTAGTTTACTTTAATTAAATCTAGGTCATTTACTAAAACACGCTTTGTTACTCTTAAGAAAACTACTTTTTGCCTTTTTTTAAATTAAATTAGAAAAAAATCGTAAAAACCTACGCTTATACTCTCGCGAAAACGTAAAAATTTTTCACGGGCGCCGATAATTATGAAAATCTGTTTCCCGTTTCCACTTTTATATTAATTTTCAGGCAAATTTCAATTTCTTACACGCTGTTCAATTATTGAAAGAGCAGTTTTCCCCCTTCTTTTTCTCATTTTTAATGGCACAAAAATTCATTTGGGCGCAAACCATGCAACAGATATTTTTTTAGGACCTTTTCCCAGGAAAACCAAAATACCGTATCGCTTTATTTGTAAAGTATAAACACGTTGTGCCACTTTAAAACCTTCATGGGAAATTTGTCCCGGTGCGTGAAAAGGAGACAGTTTAAAGCGTCACAAAATTCGTTTATATTAATGTCGATAGTACGAGGTCAAATGTATCTCGTAGAATATTGTTTCTAGTTTTCCTTTTTTTTAACTTTATCACTTTAACGTTGTATTTCTAATTTGGTACCCACTTCCATTTTAAAAATCAAAAAACCTCTTCGTCTTAAGTGTATTACTCGGTATTTTATGTATGTTTACAACGATACGTATTTCCATAGATAGAGAATAACATACCTAAATTAAATTTATTACTTCATTATTTACTATTTCTGCGGATTTTAAATAAATTCGGACTTCGTCCAATCGCTACCTGCTAGTGTTCAACACATTGAAAGTCAATTAAACAAATTGGGCTGGCACGACGTGTATGTATGTTTAGTAGAGACCCATTGGGTTGCAAAGCTTAGATGATCAGAAGAAAAAAATGTTATATAATGTATATCTTTTTATTGGTGGGGGAAGTGGGTATAGACTTTTAATTATGTCAACAAAATACTATTATTATTTCGGGTTATGGAAATCGTTCGGGTCGTATCGGATTATATATGTTTCGTTATCCCTAAATTATTTTCTTTAAAATAAAAAAATAGCCACGCTCGAAAATGTTAAACTGACGTCTCTTTTTGTAGCCCTCTGTTTCCTTTACGTCACTCTTAAATTGTTAGATTAGCGAAATATACACTGTTAGGCATGTAATTAACTCATCCTATCTTAATCTGACGCGCTCGAAAATTTCTGATGGACATATTTTTGTTTTTACAATCCGCCCTGTATACGGGGCTCATATTTGGTGAAGTTACTTACAAGGTATCCTTCGGTGTATTAACCTGCCGCGCTGGAGTAAATCCCAAAATCCCCTCGTGGGCTCCCCTACCATAAAAAAATAATAAAAAATTAATTAACTTTTATTACCATCATCAAGTTTTTCACTGATTTTTGTTACAAGAGAGCAGGGGCGGTCATAGGAGGGGGGCATGGGGGCCATGGCCTCCTCCTTTGATGCCACATCCTTTGTATTTCATACATATGTAATGGCAAATATGGGCATTTTGGGCATTTAATGATGATATGGCCCCTCCTCTCAGGGCTGCTCCGGGGGTGAGGGTGATCATGGAATTGTGAGTGTAAGTGAGAAGTAAGGACGATCTTTTTGCTTTTGAAATGCGTGGGAGTTTGTTTTTGTAATTTTACAGAACAACAGTAAAAATAGATGAGGGGACCATTTTTTTTGGCTCTTCAAAAATACCTCACACATTTTTCTCGGCCTATAACCCCCCCGCCACACAGGAAGTCGATATGACCGCCCCTGCAAGAGAGTATCTTAAGAGGATGCCGTAGCACGTTAAATTAGCTAAAACGCGATTCGCTGCCGTTTTTAAATATTTGTTTTGAGAAAAGTTGTACATAGAAAAGTTTCTTAAAATGATCCAAAGATTATCGGAAAGTTAATTGATTTTTGGTAATGGTAATAATTAACACATTAAATTTCCCAAAATTACAAAACCGTAAAAATAACCAACTTTCCGATAATCTTTGGATCATTTTAAGAAACTTTTCAATATACAACTTTTTCTCAAACAAATATTTAAAAAACGGCAGGGAATCGCGTTTTAGCTCATTTAACGTGCTACGGCATCCCCTTAAAGAAAGTTTTAAATAAATCAAAAAATGTTTTAAGCGCAATGAAATAATTTTTGGTTACTTAGTACTGGCCGCAACTTGTGTTACAAGTAAAAAGTAATATCGACTAAAGTGTAATTCCCTAAAACAGGTGGCACAAACTTTTAAAGTTCTTTTCTGCTTGTAAATAGAAAATTGTTGTCATTTTTACAAAACAAAAGTTATTTTTTTTTAAATAAAAAACGTGCAAAAATACAAGACAAAAAATAAAAATAGACATTTACAAGCATTTGTTGGGTAAATTTTTAATTTAATTTTTTAAATAAATGTGTTTAAGTATATTTGAGCCATTTACTATACAGGGTATTTTCAAATCATTTTATCAGATTTTGAGGTACTTAATTTTAAGATGGATTTGCAATTTCCAAGATACAGGATATTAGAAATCTTTAAAATTTTGGAAACAAATAATTTAATAAATTTAATTCAGCAAAATAAAAATGTTATTTAATATCGTAACTGCTAATAGAAAATTATAAAACCTTATTTAAAAAAAAATCACCTTTTTTAAGGATTAGAAATATGGAACTATTTGATTTTTTTTTCAAAAAATAAGCAAGAAAAAATATATTTCAGAAAAAAAGCTGTATTTTTATTAGCCTTATTTGACAAATAAAAGTTGGACAAAACTGAGTACAGCTCATATTTTTATTGAAAATATTCATCCAGGGGCCGCTTGAGCCGCCTCTGGACTTAATAAATGTACTTACGTTAGGGCTACATTAGCCCCCTAATGCTATAAATAACACCGTTAAATTAAAATAAAATTTGGCACACATTATTTAAGATATTTGCCAAAAAGTATTTTTTTATAAGCCTGTATCTTAAGATAAGGACTCATGTTTACATAAACGTTTTGTTTAATAAATAAAATGAATGAAAGTAATAAATATATTTTAGGAACACCCTGTATACAGGGTGGCCCACCATATTCGACACGGTCTTTAGCTGAATAACCATGGGGTTTTAAAAAAAGTAAATACTGGAACATATATACAGGTCGGATAAGACCACAGTATAAAATTATTTTAGTCTATACAGCGTGTCTCAAAAAAAGTGACGTATCAAAGTTATATCTTTTTAAATGGAACACCCTATATTCTATGACGGTTTTAGATTCTACTTTAAAAAATAACTCAAGTTTATTTATAGTACTAAGTATCTAATTTTATTCGTTTTTGTGATATTTGATTTTTTTTCAAAAATGCAGAGGTAAAATTAAATTGATTTTACTTTAACACTTTTAACACTTTAAACTTTAAAATGTGTAACAAGATTAGAAAAAGTCTGCCATATCATACGTAGGTCAAATCAAGATCAAATATTGTACAGGGTGATCAAAAAATAATTTCAATTCTTCAGAAAAACAAATGGCCATATCTCTCTTATTTTAAATGCAACACGCTGTATTTTTTTACGTCGCATGATGACAAATAAAATACTCTTTCAAATGGTGTATAGGTTGCCTATACCTATCTTTTGTGTTTTTTAGTAAAATCTGTTTTTACAAATTGTTAGTCCAAATGTTTATTTAAATTAAAGTTGGCTGTGACATAGCAGCCATTAATATTTTTCTTAAGAAAATAACAACGACCATTTATTGATTACTAGTGTTTTAGTCAGTTTAAAAGAAATTTTAATGATTTTAAATAAAAACCCTTCTTCTACAACAACAAGATGATATAATACTGGTAGGATGTAAAAAAATGGTTTACTTTAGTCTAGAGTTAATCTTGAAAAAATATTCCAGAAGAAACCATCTGATAACCTTAATAGTTGCTTTTAAAAAATTTAACACAGTGATTATAGATAATGGAAGAAACGAGTTATAGGTCACAGAATGTCGTCATAACTGACCAGAGGCGTTATTAGGATTGTTTAAAAACACAAGTTTTATCATTACCACATTCAGCTGAAATAAGTGTTATTGGAAGTAGCATTATAAGCAACTAATGAATTTTTTTCTGTGAATTTTAAAAATAGTGGCAGATAATACAAAATCTTTTAAATTTGTGCTTTTTTCCAACAAATTTACATTTTGCAATAAGGGCTTAGTAAATTGGCATAGCTATATCACAGCCTACTTACATTTAAATAAAAAAATTTTTGTATATATTTATAGCACTTGTTGCTAATAAAACATTTTCATTTCATCTCATTTCATTTCATTTCATTTCATTTCATTTCATTTCAAAAATATGTAAAACGGAATTTACTTAAAAAGTATAAAAGTTAGGTATACGCAACCTATACACCATTTGAAAGAGCATTTGGTTTGTCATCATGTGGTGTAAAAAATACAGGTTGTTCCATTTAAAATAAGAGAGATATTGCTATTTGACTTTCAAAAAATTAAAATTATTTTTTGATCACTCTGTATAATCTACGATCTCGACCTACGTATGATAAGGCAGACTTTTCTTAATCATGTAACAAAATTTAAAGTTTAAGGAGTTTATATTGTTAAAATAAAATTAATTTAATTGCACCCCTGCATTTTGAAAAAAATCAAATATCACAAAAACGAATAAAATTATGGTACAATTAACAAACTTAAATTATTTTTTTATGTAGAATATAAAATCGTCATAAAATATAAGGTGTTCCATTTAAAAAATATAACTTTGATACGTCACACTTTTTGAGACATCCTGAATAGAGTAAAATAATTTTATACTGTGGCCTTATCCGACCTGTATATGTTTCAGTATTTACTTTATTTAAAAACCCCATGGTTATCCAGCTACAGACCGTGTCGAATATGGTGGGCCACCCTGTATATGTTTTCAATATTTCTTAAAGCTTCAATGGGTCTACATAAAAAACAATGTTTCCAAAAGACAAAGATATAAAAATATACCTTTATACCAGGAAAAGCCATAGCTATTTTCGTTTTTTCGCATATTTTCTAAGATCCCGAACCTTTATAAACATTTACGCAGATTTGAATTTCATTTATTCCTAAGAGTGATCGCATAAATGTCGGACCTTCGTCAAGTGTGGTAAAATCATTTTTACATTATGAATTTGGAGGTCGATTTTGGTAAAATGCGCTGTCAATTTTTATATTTTTTTATCTAGATTGATGATTATATTGTTCTATTTTTACTACTTGCTGAAAATTTGGAAGACAAATTTAGCCATGTTCTCTCTCAAAACGTTTTTAAAGAACCATACCTTATGTTAAGTTTTTTAAAAGGAAAAAGATTGAAGAATATACAGGGTGTTCCAATTAAAATATGACATTTGCCCTATCAAATCAGCCATTTTGTTTTTGTGCTAACGAAATGTTAGAACCAAATGACGGAGATATACAGAATCAGCCAGTCAGTTATGTAAATAAGCAATGCGTGGAAAAAAGACATTCTACCGCGAATACCGGCATGTAACATTTCGGATTGGGTGACTAATAATGCTTGTTTTGCTATTGCATACTGACCAATATACCTTTAAAACTAGCTGATAGGATTTAAAAAAACTATGCAAAAATTCTACAACTACAGTTTCTTTTTGTTGGTTGTTTTGTAATTTAAGCAATGATTTTTTACAGAAAAAGATAATTTATTTTTGCACATCTTTGTTAGATATTTATAATTATTTTTCAAAGCATTACTTGTATGCTGTAAAGCATTAAGTATTCCAATTTTGTTTTATCGATCTGTCGTGTATATGCACGTGCTTTTAAAAAGTGCACCTTATTTCTACGTAGTTTTTCGTTTGAAAAAGTAACAATTTTATGCAGCATGTTGTCGTCAAAATATTATTTCCAAGCTTCCTACTCAGTTTTGGTTCCTTTAGGTTTGGGAAGATGCAGTTTTTTTCCTCTCGGTGTATATTAAATAAGTGTAGAGGGCGATCTGTAACAACTGCTTTTATCAATTACTTTGTTATAGATGTGCTAAAGGTTCTTATCGTTACGATTTATTTTCAAGAATTCCAAGAATTCGACTGCCTTCACTCCTTTTTCTTTATATTCTTCAAATTCACTTTCAATATCACTTAAGTCAAAGTTATTATTGTCAATATACTTCTTATTACTTTCTTTATATCATCTTTTAATCTTTTTAGTTATTTTTAAGATCAATATTCTCTTTTAATAGACAACAACAACAGGGGTCCTATAACTCAGGCAATAAACTTGTGTGGCATACATAATTTGCTGTGGTAATAGTAACAGCCAAGCTTCAAAGGTAGGTGTAGCAACAAGATTATAATACAACTTTTGCATGAAATATGTCTAAAATATTATTCGGTGGGGTCACGGCGACCTCGTGTTGTCTTTTAAGGGTTAAGTTTATTTTGGACGAGAGCAAAGTTATTTCGTGTATAAATACAGTTGACACGCCTTGTATTTTAAAGCATATTCATGATACCAAAGAAACATAAGCAAAGAATAAAGAATTTTAGGAATCGTGTAAAAATATGAAAACATTATAAAACATTGCGCAATCCCCGAGAGTTTAATACGGTTCGGCAATCGAAAAAGCACCGTTCAAGTACCGAAAGAAAATGGAAAACAGATTAAACGGTGCGACGTGACCATTTTAAAAATGGAGGAATATTAAGATAAGGGGCGAGAAGAATTTAGATTAGTTCGGAAAAGAAGTTATCTTATTTTGGAAACACATTATTATAAAATGTAAAGTGGCCCGGTGGATGCGGGGCACGTTTCTCTAACCGCTTATTCTTCTCGGATCACATTTTGCACGCCGTACATGCATGACTTTTTATCTTTCCTTATCCTTAGTTTTACCGCCTCTCTTATCGCATATGAGAATTTTCATATAACAGCTTTTAAATACTTATTTGGAATCATGTTTTCATAATAGAATAAGAGCCCGTGAGCGGCAGACCTTCGTCATTTTGTAAAAGCTGAAATTTTGTAAGCGCATGCTCCCAACATAGGCAGAAGCGATGATAGGAGACTATAAAATTTAACTCATAGTGGCTTTGGCAGGTACCAGATACCAGAGGTTAATTAATTAAAACATAACTTTCTTAATTTTGTAAAAGCTGAATATATATTGTGTTACTTGGGTACCTATTAGAAGATATTTCCCCAGGCTGTACACAATTTTAAGAGTTCCAACTCATTGACAGACAAACATTTTTGTGTAGCCCCATAGTCCGTCCCCTTCCCCTTCCCCTTCCCCTTCCCCTTAAAACTTCTATTAAACATTTTTTGAAATTTTAAAAATAAGGGTACTTTTCTCCTAAGCACTTTTTATTCTTTTTTGACCTACCCTGTATACCATAGAATTCCTAATAAACCTTACTACTGCTAATATAGTTTCAGACCATGCACCAACTTTTATGAAGTAAAAATATCTGACAAAATGCAAATAAAAAGTTTTCCATTTGTTATATACTAAATTGACCACACTGTATAATATAAAAGCTTGTTGCGAGATTTAAGAACTCGTATATACTTAATTCGAAAATTAAAAAAATAATTCTATGAAATTAAGCTATTTAATTTAATTGTTTCTAGCCACAGAGGTAAATCTCGCGACAAGCTTTTTATATCATATAAATTTTGCAATGGCGGATTGGAGCAACGAAACCCTATATATTGTACCCGATTTATCTAAAAATTTGAAACTACGACATGCAGTTTACCTGAGATAAAAACTAATTCTTTATTTCCTGTCGCTCGTTTTCATTCTGCAACGTTTTCTAGTAAAACTTTGAAACAAGCGGTGACATTGACGTAATAGTCCCCTGGTACAAAGTCGCATGCTGGACGCTTTCATTAAATAATGGAGACGTAAACCAGCGCTAGAAGAGCGGCTGTGTAATTTATTAACTAGAACTAAAATAGTTTTTTTAACCTGAAAATAGTTAGTTAGGGATTTTTATTAGTTAATTTAATAAGCTAATAAGTATAGCTGGCTGTCCATGAGAGCTGTTTTTTTGCTCGCGGATGTTAATTCAGCGTTGCGATTGGTTAGTGCAAATTTAAAATGCTTTTCCCACCATTTTCGACGCGGATCCGCAAAAAGTTGAGATGAAGTTAGCTTTTTGCGTTTCCCACTAGATTGTGCGGATTTTTAAATTAATAGCTAGGAACTATAACCTTGAACTAGTTGATGAGCTTGGTGAGTTGTTGCTTGAAGATAAAACAAGACGTTAAAGATCCATTTTAAATAAAAGAAGTGTTATGGATGACATTAACTACACTTATTTTAATTATTTACTTTAGTATGATATTTAGCGGAAAAAAATGATATTTATTCTACTTTCAATACGACCAAAAGACAAAAAAGGAGGCACAGGTTTTGGTTTAGAAATTTTCAGAAAGGAAAGTTCATAGCCAATATTATACTTTATTAAAGGAGTTAAGACAACATAATGAAAAACACTTCAATTATTTAAAAATGTCAAAGGAGCATTTTGACAAATTGTTATAGAAAGTTAAGTCAACCATTAGCAAGTCCCATACAGTTCGTGAGCCAATAACTGCAGGCGAGCGTCTAGCTTGTACTCTAAGATAAATAGGTAAGAAAAAAGGGTATGTGGTAAATAAAAGATAAGGCAAGCTATTAACCAAAGTTGCCCAATTTTTTAAATAAATACTTACAATTTCTCGGCATGATTATTTGTCTAATTCTACATTAATTATTATCATCTTTTTCGTTTAATTTTTAGAGCAAAATATTTTTTGTAAAAAAAATTGGTCAATACATTTTTGTAGCAACTTTTATTTTATTTAATGATTAGTAAAGCCAAAGTCGGTCTATATAGGGTCGCGACATTCGGCCATATTGCTTTGACGTGTTATGTCGTCACATCTCCCATTTTTCGGCCATGTTGTTCAGTGCCGGAGATATACAGTTTATTATATTAGTAGAACAACCGTTTACGCAACAGTTTTTAATTATTATTAAGTTGTAAATTCTTTTACTTTATTTTTTATTATAAAATCACTCATTAAAGTTGTCGGTGGAGTTACTGAACACTCTGTATAAATTAACTTGTCTAAAAATGATTTAAAGAATCGTCTAATAAAATTAGTGATCTAGCTTTTAAAGCACTTTGTATGTCGCATATAAACTAAGTACCGGGTTATAAATTCCGAATTAGTTATCAGATTTTTATTATTTCTTAAGATATACAGGGTACGACAAAATGTATGAGTTTTTAAATAAAACACCCTTTATTTTATTTTACTATTAAAAAGATATTTTAAAAACCTTTATAAAAATACCACCTTTCTTATACTTATCTTAATTAGTTTTCAAAATATAGCCATGCGATACTAAAGAATAATTTTTAAATCCTATTAGAAACGTAATTAACTTACATTTCCTAACTTTTTTATTTTTTAACGTATTAAAAAAATAAAAACACCATTTTGTTAGGGTTGTTCTGTAGTATCTGCATCTTTTATCAGATTTTTTTCTCTTAAGATATACAGGGTACGACTACGACAAAATGTATGTTTTTTTTTAATGGAACAACCTTTATTTTGAATCATCATTTAATAGGCAATTTAAAGAGAGTTACCAAAATATTATTTTTTTTGGTCTATCCTAAATAGTTTTGGAAATATGGCCATAAATGGGCAATTATTGCCATAAAACCTACCTAGTTAAAATTTACACTTATTCTTTAGATTTGGATGACCATATTTCCGAAACTAATAAAAATAGAAATATCAAATAAAATATTTTTTAAAGCTCTTTAGATCTTTTTAGTAGTGATATAATATACAGGGTGTTCCATTAAAAAATAATCATACTTTTGTCCTACCCTGTATATTTTAAGAGATATCAAAAATCTAAAAATTGATTAGGAAACTAGAGAACTAACCCAAAATACTGATAAAAAATAAAAAAGTTAAGATAAGTGGAAATGTATAACTTGACACCGGGTACATTCCACTCTTTATATCGTGACGTAGAATTTGGAAATACATAAGGGCCATTTTACGTCACTGGGCAAATGTACCATATGGAACTATCATTTGGACCATGAGACCGGTGGACCATAAAAACTAACTTTGCATTTTTATAAAACCAACTTAACTTATTTGACTAACTTAATTTAGTTCGGGCATACCCCCACAAAGGGTTGCCCGTACGGAGGCTTAACTAAAACTTTAACTTTCTACTTGACTTCACTAACTCCTTCTTATCTGATAAACAATCCTCTTTTTAATTTCTTTCTCTCTTTTTTAAATATCAAATTTTCCAGTGTTTGTTTTGCATTTTTACGCAACCCAGTTTGTTTAATGTTTTTATTTTATTATTATAAAAGTAACCTAGAAAATTGTTTTATTTATACTTTTAAGACCTTGACACCTCACGTATATTTTTATGTAGCAAATTTCCCAATGTTAAGTAAACTAATTAAAATGTATACTTATTTTAAAATTCCCAAAAATGTATATTTTTAAAATTCCCAAAATGTATACTTTTTTATACTAGGTGTTCACAATATCGATCAGTGTTATTCTTGATGCACGGAACTACACCATCATATCGTAACCAAAAAAAAAGCACATATACTTTTGTATCGAGTTTAAATACGAATTTGAAAAACGTCGATTCCGTCGACCATCCAGGAAACAGGTGCGGGGGAAAGTTCTTCTCCCACAGTCCATCATTTGCCAGAAAACGGTACATCGACGAAATGGGTTCATATATCCAGACCGCTTTTCGACAACTTTTCATATTTTTCAACGACGTAACGGGAATGGATACGCGTTTAAGATAATGGGTTTGGAGATTGAAGGATTTGCACGTATCGGGAAAGTTGTCTGGATATGAGAAAATTAAATGGGTTAATAGAACTTTTACCCATGTCAAGTCACAAATTTACACCCCATTTATCTTTTTAATTTTTTATATCATTAATTTTTTATAAGTTAATTATTAAAATTAAAAAATTCAGAAAAAAAATAAAAAAGTTGAAAATTTAAATAATTAGTAGCTGATGAAGTGGGAGGTCCAAGCCAGTTTGAATGTCACGTTAGCAAACGAAATATAGGGGAAAGTGGGGTGGATTCATACAAGGGGCACCTACATACATTGAGTTTATCTGAAGTTAGACACGAAGTAAAATAGTAACGTAAGTGGGTGTGCACAGTTTTTATGTATGTTTACAGACTAGTGAAGTTTCAAAATTTTTGGTGAGGTAAGAGCGAAACGTCTTTTGCCTCACGTAAGTAATTTCATAACGTAACTTTCGCCATATTTTATGGCCTGTTACTATTTTTTGGATTAATTATTGCTATTTAATCCTAATTATAATATTACAAAGGCAATAATTTAATGTGTAAATTAGTATAGATGAAGACAGTTTTTCTATTTCATATTTTTTCATTAATTAGCATGTGATGGGGCACATTGATACTGTATAAATGTACTCCTGGCCCTTTATGAATATTTTTTAACTACTATTTTTTGTTATACAGACGATTATAGTTATATAAAGTAGTTTAACTGAAGTAATGGTTTCATTTTTACGGAAAAAAGGGTGCTTTATGAACTTTGTGTCTTTGGATGTCAAGGATTAGTTAATTTATCAGACATAGTGATGATATTACCACAGATCGTAGGTCATAATCTGTTAATAACATAGGCATATTAATTTTAGGTTTTTTAAGTTAAGGTATCTTTGTTTTAACCACAGTTTTTTAGTTGATATAATTATTAATGTGTAAGCAATATTTTTTTACATATTGAGATTGTTATAGTTTCAATAAATATAACTGACTAAAATAAAGAATGTTAATAAATGTCTTTGGAGATAACCATACATGTAACGTAAAGACCTTTTAATGACACTGTTCACTAATCGGTACTTATGTTTATATCACGAAACTATTGCGATGTTAAAATAGGCATTAACAGATTTGGATAAAAACTTTTTTAATTTTGAATTTTACTTTTTGTTTTGTATGGTAAAAATGTATTTGTGTTTTTTTATAAAGTATGGTATAAAACCATAAAAAAACAATAATTATAACGAATTAATAGTGATGTGAAATGTGCCCCTTCGGTTGTATGAATGTACCCCACTAATGGGATACATTCATACTGTTGCTTTTTTGAAAAAGTCTTATGGAAACTCGCGCATGTAGATTTTAAATAATATTAAGGTTCTACTACAATATAAAATAATTAAGCTACTAGTGTGTCATAAATTAAAAGAGATATACCTAAAACACGGCATTCCACAAACCAAAATATAAAAACTGTATGAAGCCTCCCCACTTTCCCCTACTGTTAAGTTCAAACACAATTTAAATTTTGAAAAATCCACACGCACCACAGTTCACGAACATCAAATCAAAATCAAAAACAATCAAGTAGTAAAAAGTGTGTTTCATACACCTAACAATTATAAATCAAATGCATGTAACAGAATGTTGTTAAGAAAATTTAAAGGGAGATTTAACATCAAAAAATTAAAAAAAAGTTTATATAAACATAATTCCTTCAATTTTTTATTTTCGGGATAATGGATGTTCTCATTTCGCTTAAAAATTTTGCAAAACACTTAACGTATGTCCTAAAAGTTTTGGCACAAAACTCATTGTCTTTAATTTTAACAAAAACAAAATAATATCAAGTTGCCTTTGAAAACAAAAGTTTATTTACTTTATTTACTGTCAGTTGAGATTAATTGATTTTGAAGTTTTCGCTTTAAGATCTTGTATAAATTAGAAATAAGAAAAAGTATCTACAAGTTAGTTGGGCGGATACCCAAAGCTCAAATCTGTCGAATATTCCAGAATGAAAACATTTCACGCAGAACCATTTATAGAACAATAGCGGAGTGCAAGCAGGGAATACCATGTCTGAATCTCCCAAAGTGGAAGACCACGTGCATTTACCGCACAGAGGTCAGAGAGATTGGTGAGAAGAGCAAAAACCAGATTGAAATGTCAACGAGGAGACTGGCTAGGCAATACAGATCTTCTAAGAGTACGATATCGTTGGAATTGAGAAGGAATGGTCTTAAATATCGAAAGAGACGTAAGTGCCCCAAATCCTCTCAAGCGCAGCTTCTTCGTATACCAAGATGTATCATTAAAAAAACGATAAATATTGTGTGCCAAAACTTTTAGGACATACGTTATTTTAGGAAAAATTGTAACTACGTATTAACCTTATTAAAATAAGTATTTATTGTTGTAGTTAGATAATTTCCAATAAAACTAATAAAGCTTATTTAAAAAAATAATTTCCACACTGTTTTTTTTTATGGTCTAAAAATATGAGTTAGTGGATTTTTTTCTCTTAAACTAAACAAAATACGGTAATTTTCTAGAAAATGGGAGCAACTCCGATTTTGATGAAATTTGGTATACAGGGGTTTGGGGCGCTGATCACGAATCTGAAAGAATTATTGGGCGGAAACGTTTCGTTCTCGAGATATCCATCATCAAAGTTGATATTTGAACTAACCTTATTTTCACTATATTCCCCTTCTTTTGCACACAATTCTGATTTAAAGCTAAAATGTCACACAATATTTGATTTTCACCTTTTAAAACCCCGTTCTTCTACGTTTTACATTATTTTTGAATTAAATTGCGTGGCTTTTCTTTGATAATCCGGCAACCATACATACACATAGGGCTTCATGGCAAACTGGGATTAAAATGATTCAAAGTATAGCTATGCAGTTTAATGCAAAAATAATGTAAAAACGTAGAAAAACGGGGTTTTAAAAGGTGAAAATCTAATATTGTGTGACACTTTAGCTTTAAATCAAGAATTGTGTGCAAAAAGAAGGGGGAATATAGTGAAAATAAGCTTAGTTCAAATTTGAACTTTGATGATGGATATCTCGAGAACGAAACGTTTCCGCCAAATAATTCTTTCAGATTCGTGATCAGCGCCCCAAAACCCCCGTATACCAAATTTCATCAAAATCGGAGTTGCTCCCATTTTCTAGAAAATTACCCAAAATACCAAAAAATCAGAAACATAAAAGCAGTATTTTTATTTGCTTAATTTAACAAAGTTTAAAAAAATTTAATAAAACAGAACTTGACAGGTAAAACTACCATGATTGATTGGCTTAAAATTACAAAGTCTCCGTGTATACATACTTTTCCGACCACCCTTTATACAGTATGACAATACAATAGGACAAATGGGCCAAAAATTTAAATATTTAAGAAAGTCGTGTATGGCAACTGCTTTTGCTTCTTAAAAAAAATTAGAAACCTTTTTTGTTTAACATTTTGCTAAATTATTAAAAACAAAAGCCGTTTTCTCGTGGTCCATTTTTACATTTTTGCAGATTTTAAAGCCACTGAACAAAACAAAACAAATTTTTAAACGTGAATCTTGTTTTTTTAAGAAGCAAAAGCAGTTGCTATACACGACTTTTTTAAACATTTAAATTTTTGGTCCATTTGTCCTATTGTAAAGTCCAGCCGTGAACATACTGTATATCTACCTTTTCTATAAAAATATGGTTTTCACCCAAATAGACATTCTTCGAAATTGTGCACGTTCTATATATCCTTGAAAAACCATAAATCGCCAATAAATAATTAACAAAACCCACTAAAATACAAAAGAAACGTAAAAACCAAGGAAAAAGAATCGCTCCTTGGGCCCATTATCTGCTCGGTGCCATTATTTATTGATGGAAGGTGATTTTTCAATGGGCCAAATAAACACATTTCCGAAGAGGATGCGTTCATCCATCAGCGGATCTAAGTAATAATGGGGAAGATTCGCACGCCTATATTTAACGGAACGACAAAAGCAACACTAAATTAACGCCAAAGACCTAAAGTTCCCACCCTTTTAAAATCTAGACACGCGGCAGCGTGTTAAGTCAAGTTCAAGAGCGCCGAGTGATATATTACACGAACCTCTTGGTGCCACTTTTAACCCCTCCATAACTTAAAATCTATTTAACGTAAACATATGGAACTACGTATGTTTATTTATGTTGATAGGGAACACTAAAAGCCCAAATTTTATGCAGCTAGCTCAAACGGTTATAATGATATAAAGGTTCAAAAGTCGTCAATTTTCCACTGACTGACTGACATACTGGGTTAGTAAAAAGTACTGCAACTTCTAAATATCTTTAAAACTAGAGCTAGAGCTACATTTACCATATTTGGTATCGGAGGGGTATCGGGCATGAAGAGTTTGATAGTAATATCGGCCCCGTTGCGAGATTTTCCCGTTTTGTGCGACACGTATCTTTTTTGCTTTTTTAATGGAATGTCCCGTTAATTTTTATTGCAATTAATTGGGCAGACTAAATTTAATCATTAAACAAATTTTAAAAAATTCAATATTGGATAATTTTGCCGATGTTACTATCAGGCTAGTTTAAATCAAATTGATTAAACAACTTTGTGTTACCTACCTATGAAATAATTACATGTAGTGTCAGAAGCTCTCAAAAAATTGGTTTTATAATTTGAATTATGAGCCAAAATAATTCAGAAATAAAAGAAGCTGCAGAGAAAGTCTGCCCAGAGTTGTTACCAGAAAAGTCAAGACTAATTCATAAAATATGCTGACCATAGTACCCTTCACTCCACTTTTCAGGTTCCCAAACAATCTCTCAACCCGACTTGGAAGGCAAACGCAGGGCGATACAGATATCTCTTTCACAGGATCTCAATTGGATATTGGATTGGGGCGCCAAAAATCTCATTCAATTTAATGCATCCAAAACACAATCATGTTCCTTGTCGCGAAAAAATCATCAAACACTCACCCTTTGCTTATGAGTGGCCAGGTTTTGCAGAGCGAGGACACATTTAACCTTGTGGGCGTCACATTTGAAAATAACCTTAACTGGCATAAACACATTGTATCTATAGCCACCGCTGCGTCAAAAAAGCTTGGATTTCTTTTCCGAGCCAAAAGTATTTTTCCCCTTCCAATTAATACACTTTGTATGTGTCCCAAATTCGACCCTCTCTGGAATATTGTTCTCATGTCTGGGGAATGGCATCCCCTACAACCCTCAGCATTCTTGATGCCATTCAAAGAAGGGCTGTTCGTCTTATTAATGATCCTTTACTTACTCAAAGACTTCCTTCTCTTGCCCATCGTCGAGCTGTGGGAGATCTATTGCTCTTCTATAGATACTTTTACTTCTCCGACGAATTATCCAGTATAGTCCTTCCTCTTGCAGCTCCCAACAGAGAAACTCGTGGTGTCGCACGTATGCATCCCTATACGGTCCAATTGGACAGGCCCCGAACTTCCCATTTCGTTCGTTCTTGTATCCCTAGAGTTTCTCGACTGTGGAACCTACTGCCAGCGGAGGTCTTTCCTTCCCCCCAAATCTTCAAGTTTTTAAGTCGCGTGTTAACAAACTTCCTCTTACCTCGCTTAAGACACCCACGGTACGTTAGTATTTAGGCTTTCAGCCTTCGTGGATTTTCCATAGATTAAAAAAATCCATTCGGGGATTTCTTGAAATGGTGCGAATTACGAAAGGTTCATTCCATAACAAAAAGTGCGTTGCTTGTTAATGCGGGCGTTGTTTATACTTTTTTGCCCTAGGGCGTAAAAGTATAGTTTTACGCTCTCAAATGGGGGCGAAAAATTGTATTTTACGCCCAGTCGTACAAAAAAATATATATATTTAAACGAGTTCAATAACTTTATAAAATGACTGATGTAATGAAGTATTTGTTTTTTATTTTCTGGATAATTATGCAAAATAACGTTATCAATGCAAAAATTCGCTAATTCACTACGAAGTTTCCGTATTGTTGAGCTGTATCGGCAGAAAACGAACTCAATTAATTTCACTATCGGCGGATAAAGAATGAAAAAAGGAATTATTTAGGAAATTAAATAAGAAGCGGAAGATATTTATGAGTTTATCTAGAAAAGAAATGATTTAATATATTTTTGAAGCGGAAAATTCGTTAGCATCGACATTATTTATGGAGTTAGTTTCGGGCAACGCAAAAAGTGAGACGTTAACACTTTATATTTATTTTTAAATTTTATCTTTTAGAGCTTTTTCCTTACCAGAATTTATTTTCTCTTAGTAAGGTTTAAAATGGTTTTTTACCTGACGAATTTTGAATAAATGTAAAATAAATTATACGAAACAGTTTAAACACGTATTATGGAAACGGAGCGTTTCAGAGCCCATATTTATATAAACATTTCTTTATATTTTCAGATGTAGGAACTGCCCTAAAATTTTATTAACTATATTCTGTAACACCCTGTATACATATTATCTAGTATATTTGAAAAATTGCATACTACACTCAAAGTTTGGATATAAAGGAATAGAGATTCGAAGGAAAATCTGTTTTATCTAATCGAGGAGATATTCATACATAAAACAATTGATTCAGCTTAACCGAAATGTTTTTTATATTTTTGAGAGCATGAAAAGTGCTTTATAATTTTTTCGAATTAATCTGCCCCACTTTCCCCTATCCGGGTTCGGTGCAGCCTTGGTGCGGTTATGTGTGGCCAGACCTTAAATACTCCAGTTCGTAGAAAATATTGTGAACACCCTGTATAGAGGGTATATGGGATTTAATAATTTTAATATTTATTTAATTATTTCGGCATTAAAGAAATCACATCCAAAAAATTTAAACAAATAATCGAAAATATAGTGCAAGGTTTTTTGTCACCAAACAATAACAGATTCTAGTTCATATTATTTTATTCAGGGTCAACAACGTGCTAAGTCACCAAAATACTAAGTTCAACTTGGTATATATACAGAAATTGTCCTAATAAGTTATGAGGAAAAATTAGAAAAATATTAGATAAGAAGTAGGCAGTAAAAGTGAAGTCAAGTATAAAGTTAAAGTTTTGGTTAAGCCTCCGTACAGGCTACTCCTAGTGGGGGTATGCCCGTACTAAATTTAGTGCACTTGTTACATAAATTACATGATGATGAATGACGTTTAACACACTCACCTAGTAGCGTCGTTAGGGTAGGGCGCGATTGGACGACCGCCCAGGGCGCTAGAGAAAAGGGGCGCCGCAGGAAAATGTGTGGATTTTTCGTGAATGTAGAGGCGTAAAAAGCGTACATTAAGGATGAAAGAGCGCAATAAATAAAGAATTAGTGCACAGTAAAATAAGGCCAAGCACTAATAATACCGGTCTTATCTTGACATCTGAGCTTGCGCAGATGCATGGTAGTGTAAGAACTCCCTTAATAAGTATAGTGCCTGGCTTTATTTATGTCGGTTTTAGGTCGTGCCTTATTTTGGTCTTATTTAAACTTCGAAACTGTTCGTCTAACCGAACGGCTGCCGACCACAAATCGGGACGGATGGCAACCCTATGCAGGTAGACTCTTTGTTTGACCTCCGGACAGTGCGGACGTGCGTAGAGGACTACAAAGTTCTTCCCGGAGTGGCGGCTAGAGGTGTCGTTACAAACGTTTTTTACCTTCGGAGATCAGGGAAAGTGAAGGTTATATGTAACACCAGTAGCAGATCTTGGTTTGACAGCCGACAATTTATGCATTGCATCGATTGTTGAATTATTTGTTTTCTTTTTGGAATTTCTGGGAGTTACGAGCTCGATTATCCAGATTTTTCGCCGACGAAGCCCTGGAAAGCATAGTCCGGAAGGGGAGAGTGGTGGATTGGACCTGAAGGAACCAAAACTAAGAAAAAAATGGAGAGAGAGAGAGAGAGACCACAAAATCGAAAAGTTTTTAGAAGTAAATATACTTAAAACCTTGCTTTTTCAAATTTATTTCTGTAATTGTGTTAAACAAAACCCTAAAACACAAAACAATAAAGAATATCAACTAATTTTTTTCCTTTTTTTTAGGTTAATATAGTACTGTCAGTATAATTTGCAATAACTCTAAATTTTGGCACTATTTAAATAAAACCGGTATTAATAATTCCCGAGCTTAATAAGGAAACTTGCAATAATTCTCTAATAACGTCGTGTCGTAAAAGGTCGCGTTATAAAAGGTAAGGACAATTTTTTTTGGTCTTCACTTTTGACCAGCTTGTCGTTAATGAAGAGGCGCGCGTTTTTAAAGTTAAGGCAGAGACAACAATGAGACGAGTAACTGGTCCTAACAATTTGTTCATTGTATTTATCTCTTTCTGATTTAACACAAGTTCCAATAAATATGTCTTTGTCTTTTATCATGGCAAGCTATCGTAGATGGAGCAATCATCGCTTTGCCCTGGTTGCCAAGTTGTTTACAATTTTTGCATGTAAACTTGTAACAATGTCTCAAATTTTTTGGCTCACATCTAATTAAGAGAAAGAAAATATACCATGAATCGAATATTTTTAACTTGACAAACGATGCCGCAGGCAGTCACGCCGAAATGTTATTGGATATTTGTGTTTGATATTTTTCAATGGCCATGACTTTGTTTACATTTTCTGTGATTTATTGTGTTTTGTGGTTTTTACCTTTAATTGGACTTTAAATATTGACTTTTATTAGTGATCACAGTGTATATATTAAATTTGTGCTTTTCAACATATAATTTAAGGTAATATTGACATGGTTATCTGTAAGAAAAATCTTTATAAAAACCAAATAAATGACATTTTTAATTAGGTGTGTGTAATTATTGTACTAAACCCCAATATTTTATATTAATAGGAAACAAAAACAAGTACCTAACATTAAGGGCAAAAATAGTACAGCTATATAATTTGAATTTGGCGGGCAAACGATAAAGTCGACTCACGCGCCATCTGCGTTTCACCTTCCTTGAAGACAGACAAGGAAGGCCCAGCAGCTATCTCTCTCTCGGATAATTTATTTACATTTAGTTGCTCGTCTCATTCTTGTCTCTGGTTAAGGACCTTTTTTTAACCCAGAAATACGGGTATGAGTAGCGTTTAGGGGCACCGCGGAAATATCGCCCAGGGCGCCATTACTGCTAAAACCGGCACTGCACCCACCTCTTTATCTTTAAATTACTACAAACGAAGAGTATTTTTTTTTAGCAAAAGAGAATTATTTATCCCCAGAGAGCTCGTACACATTGCCTCTTAAAAAGAATCGCCTTTAAATAAACCCCGAAAAGAGATATATATAGAGCACACACTCAGACATAAAGCTGTTAAAAATTCTCGCGCTCCTTCTTTTTAATGAACGCCTGAAATTATTGCGTGCTCCCGAATGCTTTTAACTAGAGTTTAAAATTTGTGGAAATTTCGGGATAAATATTGCTTACTGCTGCTGAAAATATCTAGAAGAGTGGTTTAGAAAAAAAAGAAATATATTGTACACCAAGACCAAAACAGCAACAACCGAAAAAAAAACACTTTTTCAGAAAGTTCTAAAAGTTAGTTTCGGGACGTTGTATGCAATAAGGTCTTCCCGGATTTTTTAAATAAAATAGTGATGTGCGCGTTTTTCAATTCGGTAATACACATTGATTGGGTGCCTTTACTTACGCACTGAATTCTTTTTTTTTGTCATAATTTTTAATTTTTGATACTTACCCACTCATATAACATTTTTGCCGGCAAGGCATTGGCAAAAAGGTATCAAAAGACATCAAAATGGGCAATTGGCCGTTATTAGGCCACGTGTTGCAGAAAATGTGTTGGCATTTATCATTAATAAGTTATGATGAAAAAATGCGTTTAGGATGATGGCATCCATCATTAATAAGTTATGCTGAAAAAATGCATTTAGGATGATGGCATCCATCATTAAAAGGTTTTGGCAAAAATATGCCTTTTAGATGATGGCATTACATTATTTTTTCCTAATGACAATAAAATGCATTTTTACCGTCCAGGGAACTAAAATGTGCATAAATAATGCACATGCATAATGTGTGTTTATGTACAGGGTGTCCCATATAAAATTAAATACTATAATTTTGGAAAAACCATAAGAGATACAATAAAAATACTAAAAATACATTTCACTGAACAACTTCTGCATTTAACTTTTTCTTGTATCTCTTATGGTTTTTCCAAAATTATAGTATTTAATTTTATATGGGACACCCTGTACATAAACACACATTATGCATGTGCATTATTTATGCACATTTTAGTTCCCTGGACGGTAAAAATGCATTTTATTGTCATTAGGAAAAATAATGTAATGCCATCATCTAAAAGGCATATTTTTGCCAAAACCTTTTAATGATGGATGCCATCATCCTAAATGCATTTTTTTCAGCATAACTTATTAATGATGGATGCCATCATCCTAAACGCATTTTTTTCATCATAACTTATTAATGATAAATGCCATCACATTTTCTGCAACACGTGGCCTAATAACGGCCAATTGCCCATTTTGATGTCTTTTGATACCTTTTGCCAATGCCTTGCCGGCAAAAAATGTTATATGGGCAATTATTAAGCAAGTTTTCTGATAATTTGATGTAAGGCCTCTTTATTTAACTATAATTTCTCAGATATGAAAAGATTTTCGTTTTAAAATAGGCATGTTAGGTCAGGGGCGTATCAGGGGGGCACTCGGGCACGTGCCCCCCAGAGCCCTAATATAGATTTATGTGAGGCGATTAATTTGACAGAAAATGTAGTTGCCGAACTAAAGGTGTTGAGGGAAACCTCTGACGAAGAGTTTGATAAACTCTATGATAGAGCTAAAAATGTTGCTAGGGATGTATTTGGCGAGGAAGCCGAAATTTCTATGCCTCGTACAGTAGGAAGACAAGTCCACCGAGCTAATATTAGGGCAAATAATGCAAGAGATTACTACAAAATTAATGTTTTTGTACCTTATTTGGATTATTATATAGTAACCCTCCAAGAAAGATTTACGAATCATAAAAATATTATCGAGTCCTTTGTAAATTGTCTTTTAAGACAGAGTAGTAATGTTGAAAATGAATTTTTGAAACTGGTTAAGTTCTACATAGAAAATGAATTTATTTTTGAAAACAGTGATACAATTCTAGTAGCTGAAGTAAAATTATGGCAAAGGAAATTATCCGATAATGTTTTCAAAAATGCTATCGATGCATATGTTTCCTGCAACGAAACAATTTTTCCAAATATAAAGAAACTTTTAAAAATTTTTGCCACTCTTCCAGTTACAAGTTGCACAAATGAAAGATCCTTCTCTACCCTCCGTAGACTGTTAACTTATTTAAGAAGTACGACAGGTTCTAATCGTCTTAACGGCTTAGCACTATTAAATATCCATCCTGATATTATAATTTCTCCCGAGGAGGTATTAAATGAAATGGCTAAAGTTAAAAGACGGCTAAATATAAATATTTAAATTTTATTTATTCTAATTTAGTTTGTCCTACAAATAACATGTAATACTCTGTTTACTGTTTTTTTGTCAGTTTTTTTGTAATAAAATACATTTACAGAAGCAGTGCTTTGATTTTTACATAAATCGTTGTATTATATAATTGATTATTTAGTTGGATTTGCAATGACCTATTACAGATTTTTGTAAATAATTTTAACAAATATTTTTTCGTGTTCTACATCCTTCGTTATTTTTTTGCAAAACTACTACTTATTAAAAAATAAGCCAACGTTACTCTTCAGTTTTTGGCTACTTGTGCCCCCCAGAAATTTTTCCTGGATACGCCTCTGTGTTAGGTTGTGCTCAATGTGTGCATAAAAGAATGAGTAAAAGTATTTTTTACTTTGTTGTTTTATGTTAAAAAAACTAAAATCAGTTTCCATTTCCATTCCATTTTAAAGTTGGCTTACGTCTCCATTAATTTATTTAAACTGGCGGTGTGCGACCTGGAGACTATTATATCACTGTCGTCGCTAGATTTGTAGTTTCACGAATACAGATCGACGAACGGTGAAAACTGCATAAGAAAAACAGCATTTGTTTGTTAAAGAAAACAGGACTTTTTATTTTATTTTTTGGGAAATACATGTGTGTAAATCAGAGCAGACTTAACCTATATAATATACAGCGTCAGCTACAAGGTTAGTTTATATTTATAAGGTTGCGACATATCCTCAACTTTTAGGCGGTTCGAGTTCGGAGATGCAAGAAAGGGCACTCCACGGAGAAAAGTTGGCAAGACTGGGTAAAATCAAAGCTGATGATCAATCCAATGGCGTCTAGAATTTGCGCATTTCATTTTGCATTGTTTTGGAAGTGATATTTGTTGAAAGATGTAATTCCAAATGTTTTTTATTTAAAGTAAAAGAATTTACAACTTATTAATAATTAAAAACTGTTGTGTAAACGGTTGTTTTGTTCTACTAATACAATAAACTGTATATCTCCGGCACTGAACAACATGGCCGAAAAATGGGAGATGTGACGTCATAACACGTCAAAGCAATATGGCCGAATGTCGTGACCTTATATAGACCGACTTTGGTATGCAATAAGGTCCTTCCGGATTTTTTAAATAAAATAGTGAAGTGCGCGTTGTTCAATTCGGTAATACACATTGATTGTGTGCCTTTACTTACGCACTGAATTCTTTTTTTTTTTTTTGTCATAATTTTTAATTTTTGATACTTACCCAATTATTAAGCAAGTTTTTCTAAAAATTCGATGCAAGGCCTCTTTATTTAACATAATGGCCCAGATATGAAAAGATTTTTCGTTTTGAAATAAGCATCCAAAGTCGGTCTATATAAAGGTCACGACATTCGGCCATATTGCTTTGACGTGTTATGACGTCACATCTGCCCATTTTTCGGCCATGTTGTTCAGTGCCGGAGATATATAGTTTATTGTATTAGTAGAATAACCGTTTATACAACCGTTTTTAATTATTATTAAGTTGTAAATTCTTTTACTTTAAATAAAAAACATTTGGAATTACATCTTTCAACAAATATCACTACCAAAACAATGCAAAATGAAATTCGCAATTTCTAGACGGCACTGGATTGATCATTAGCTTTGATTTTACCCAGTCTTGTCAACTTTTCTCCGTGGAATGCCCTTCCTTGCGTCCCCGACCTCGAACCGCCTAAAAGTTGAGGATATGTCGCAACCTTATAAATATAAACTAACCTTGATAAGCATCTTAGGTTGTGCTCAATAATAAATGTGCATAAAAAAATGAGTAAAAATATTTTTTTACTTTGTCGTTTTATGTTAAAAACAAAAAACTAAAATCAGTTTCCATGAATAAAATCTCTATTCCATTTTAATGCTGGCTTACGTCTCCATTAATTTATTTAAACTGTCGGTGTGCGACCTGGAGACTATTATATCACTGTCGTCGCTAGATTTGTAGTTTCACGGATACAGATCAACGAGCGGTGAAAACGGCATAAGAAAAACAGCATATGTTTGTTAAAGAACACAGGACTTTTTATTTTTTTTTTTTTGGGAAATACATGTGTGTAAATCAGAGCAGACTTAACCTATATACAGCGTCAGCTAAGTCAAAAGTGAACCTTTTGACTTAGCTGACACTACGTGGAAAGGAGACGACCTACCGCGTGTAGAATGCCAACATGTAAAGATTAAATAAAACCAGAAAAAAATTGCATCCTGTATCTTCGATATAATCCACTTTTGGACTAAGCAGGTAAGTTGGTTTAGATCGTCATTTTTTAGCTTGTATAGCCCTGTATGTTTTATTTCAGTTGTTTATGCTTTCGTGACTCTTAAATTAAAATGGCCTCGATTTTCAGTAAATCAATAAAGCTTTGTAAAAACATCCAAACTTTTTAAATCACTTAAACATGTGGAATAATTTAGATTTTAGAAGAAACGTCGGATCTTACCATTAGGCACTACACACATGGGTCGGTAAAATTAAAGAATACCAATCCATAGAACCGCACAAGTGAGATTTCAGCGAACCTTAAAAATTTTAGTACCTATCGCGACTTACAGATGGCGAAAGTAGTACGATGTCGCTTTGCTAATACGATTACCATCAGAAATTGATAGCAGTCGCTGACGAGCAGTCGGCCCGATCAGTTAGAGTGAGGATATACGCAAAATTTAATAAAAATAAAATCCCCAAAAATGGACCCAGTATTCATAAGATTATTAAATTTATTATTTCAGAATAGGATATAATGAAGCGTTTTTACAAAACATCGTAAGCGACATTCGCCAATTTTACGGGAAACGATTTTTCTTCCCATCGCGTTATTTTTAAAGAAAAACCGAGATCTGAATGTTTTTATTTTAGATTTCTTCTTAATTTGAATTACAAAATATACATATTTAACATTTTATGTCAAAATTTTCAGAATCTCCTAAAAAAAAGCTAAAAATTTTAAAATTCTAAACCTAAATAATAGTTAATTTTTAAATTTTTTATTTTTATTTAATTTATCTTGACAACGGTGGCAGACTTGCCACCAAAACGTCGATTTTTAGTTCTCTATTTACTTGCCACTATTTTTTTGGTACCTACTATTAATTTATTTTTTGGCGTGTACCCAAATAACTACCATTAATTAAATGAACGCCGCGCCGCCAACCAATATAGAACATATCTTCATCTGAAATAAAGCCAATGAAAAAAAATCGTTTCCCGTAAAACTGACGAATGTCGCTTACGATGTTTTGTCAAAAACCCATCGATATATCCTATTCTGAAATCATAAATTTAATAATCTTATGGATACTACCATTTATCGGGGTTTTATTTTTATTAAATTTTGCGTATATCCTCACTCTGACTGATCGGGCCGACTGCTCGTCAGCGACTGCTATCAATTTCGGATGGTAATCGTATTAGCAAAGCGACATCGTACTATTTTCGCCATCTGTTGGTCGCGGTAGGTACTAAAAATTTTAGGGTACGCTGAAATCTCACTTGTGGGGTTCTATGGATTGGTATTCTTTGGTAAAACAGCGAAGAGACCGAGATTGGACGAGCTTTCGACAGTTTGTACGCATATAATCGTGTTTGAAGTGGCGACAACCGTACAGAGACGAACATGGTCAATTTTTACTATATTTTCAGCCAATGAAATCATGATTTCAATCGGAGTGCGCCGATGTTTCCCGAACCCGATCGCAAAGGGGCAAAAACTACCCCTTCGGATTATCCCACCGGGTCAAAAAGTACCATAATAGAGCTCTCTAAGACAAGTTCCCAAAAGCCTGAATCCAACAGAACATTATTTTACAGACAAAAAGTTAAATATTTTCTTACCTGACAGGTGACAGGTTGACTTATTTTGCTATTTCACTCCAAGCTCTTTCTGTGTATTTCTTTAAAGTATAATACTTAATTACAGGATGTTTTTTAACCTCGTCCACAAATCTAATAATAAACAAATCCATCTTTGGTACAAAAATTTCTTGATATAACGCTAATTTTCCCGTGTAAAAACCAGATGCATAATCACAATATGAATTACACATTGTAAACAAAATACAAAACGGTCCTGCATTGCATTTGTTTAATAAAGGACGCGGATTGCTGAGATCGGACAGGCTAATATGCCTCGTACTGTCGATGCCTGTAAAAATCGCGTTCTCGTCGAGGTTTTACCGACCCATGTGCTGAGAGCCTTTAGGTTTAATTTAAGTCGAAAGTTTATAAAAGAAGACATAACAAAGAGCCAAAACAGTGGGCAGGAGTAATTACTTATTTTCAGTGGAGATGTTTTCAACAGTGGACGCTTAATCCCCAGGTACGTCGCATGCAGCTCGTTCAAATAAACTAATGGAGACGTAAGTCGACATTAGAATATCCCGTGGGATTTACAGCACGAAAAAGTTACAGTTTTACCTAAATGAGGTTAAAATTAACAGTAAAATACACTCTGTTGCCAATATATTCATCTAAAGTACTATTCTCTTGCTATTCTTTTTATTCTGATAGATTTGATGGTAAAGTAAAAAGTTACAGTATTCGCTTTTTACTTATTTTTAAAAATATACGTATAACAATAAACATGAACAGCACGCCTTTAACAACCACTTAACTATAATATTATAATAAATTTCAGCACGCGGATACAGAGATAAAAATACTGCTAGTACCTTTCTCCTCTCAGTCAAGTAGCTCTTACCGCAAAGCTTCAAGACCGCCTCTTGTAGGATTGTTCTCTAAGCCTTAATTTACTATAAAATATTTAGGACTTCGATAAAATTGACACACGAAAATTATATATTTGGATGTTAGAAATCACACAATCTTATTTTCAAGGTCCTTAAAGTCAAAATTTCCATAACCTCAAACCCCTCCCATAATATTGTTATTGTTATTATTATTGGTATAAATAAATAAAAATTGTTTTTCAGTGAATGCCTTTTAGTAAAGAAAGCCATAAAGCAAGGAAGAAATTAAGTAGTTCCGTTAATAAGCAAATACTGTTTGTATTTTAAGTAAAATATTAGTAAAACAGTGAAATAATCCTAAAAATGCATGAAGCTTATCAAGTTCATTCTTTGATTAAGCTAACTCATCAAGTTGAGTGTATAGCTGGTTATAGTAAGTATTAAGATCAAAAATATTTCTGATATTGTTTTAAACTCATTTTTTCTTAAAATGTCTTAAAAAACACAAGTTCTGGCAGAAGGTTATTCTAATTCCTTATCGGTATGTTCAAATAATAAGTTTATAAGTCAAAAAAGACATATTGCTTTACACACTGAGTTTCTATAAGTAAGTAAACTTACACAAGGGTATATATCTAGTTACAGGGAGAATTCAAGTCTCAATATTTTATCAATATTAACAAAGAAGAACTAACATTCAGAAAACCACAGAAGAGCCACAAAAACCTAAAATATATATGTTCTTAGTGTATTTAAAAAATTATTAGCATTATTTTTATTATTATAGATGATACTCTTTTGGTGGGCACAAGACAAGGTCACCTTTTCATGTACAACTTGGAAAAGAAGGAGCCAAAATGTGAGCTTACGTTGATGCGATACAACAAGTCTTTTAGCAAGAAAGCTATTCAGCAATTGGAAGTTATACCTGATCAAGATCTATTGCTTAGTTTAACAGGTGAGTTAGACAAACAAAGTTTCTAGCTACAGTTTTTTAAACTAAAAATATATTTTTAAGCCTAAATATTGCTAACTTAATGAAAGATACCAGCAGTCTTTTAAAGCCTATAATATCATAGGAACTGCTTTTTACCAGAAAGGTTGTTTTAATAGCCCAAATAGCTTTACAATATTAGCTTAATAACAAGTTATTTAGGGCGATAAATCAGAAAGCAAAACTTTCCTGGCGCATTCACTAAAATAAATCACTTATAACAGTTTTTAAAGGTACAGCAGCGGGACTCCGTGTTCTATAGAATTCTACACCTCGCTTCTATCGCAGATTTCTTCTCGAGAAGTCGATAATTGCCCTTCTTGGTACTCTGTGTCAAAATAGACTAAACATCGGAATATGTTCGTAAAATGTCTATATGTGTACTAAAGGTGCTCGCCCACTTAGGCGTCGCGCCGCATATATTGGCGGGGTTCCATTTAATTACATGTTAAGCAACTCGGCGAATTTTCTCTTGACGCGACGGTTCGTCTAAGTGGGCGAGCACCTTTATACTTCTCTGTTTAATTGTGCAAGATGAAAAAGGACTCACATACAGCTATTGCGAATTAGATTTACGGAATAATATTATTGAGCAATTGAGTATTTAATTGATTTTTATTTAATTTTATTCTCTGTTACTCTTGGAGTCAATATTTCACTATGGCATTAGCAGTTATTATGTCTATCGGTTATACTCCCTCGTGGCTAATTGAGGTTTTATAAAATTAGTTTTATCTAAAGATCAACTTAACCTTTTTTTTAATAAATAACTATCAGTGTTCCCTACTGTGAATAATTTAAATCAATAAAGCAAGAATATGTAAACAATTTATCTAAAATAAAAATTCAATAACCAATAATCAAGGGCATATTGGTTGGACAGTAAAACATGGCTAGAACTAAA
The DNA here is from genome assembly GCA_014170235.1 of Listronotus bonariensis. Classification (NCBI taxonomy): domain Eukaryota; kingdom Metazoa; phylum Arthropoda; class Insecta; order Coleoptera; family Curculionidae; genus Listronotus; species Listronotus bonariensis. The sequence goes on from JACEGR010005304.1 coordinate 70,775, forward strand.
ATGATATTTTTCTTTAATTGTAAAAAACAATAAAAAATATTTTTTCCATTCTAATAACACAAAAACAACCAAATAAAGATATAAATCATAGCAAACTAACAAACACTTAAATTTATTTTAGGGTTATGTATGACCTTTTGAAAATGTTGGTAGAATTCAACACGTTCAGAGACCTTGCTTATAGGTGACCAATTTGATCGACTTTAAGTGTGTTTTCTTGAACACAGAGTGCAAGTGAGGTAGAATGATGTCGATTTTTAGAATACTACCTCAAGGTAGTAATCTTGGACGAGCTTGACCTTACTTATTTTTGCTCTTTTTTAATGACATTGTGAAACAAGTACATGGTTCAGAGGTGCTATTGTATGCTGATGATCTTAAAGTTTATAGATGTATACAATCACCTGAGGATGGCCAATTGTTGCAGGATGATATAAATAGAATTAGTAGCTGGTGTAAATTAAATAAATTTTGTATTAATGTATCAAAGTGCTGTATTATGACATATACGTGAAATATAAATGTTCTGAACATTGATTATGATATTGATTGATTGGTGATTAATCGGAAAACTAGTGTGCGGGATCTTGGTGTTACTAATGATTGTAAATTAAGTTTTGTTGAGCACATATTGTCACAAATTAAGAGTGCAAATCAAATGTTGGGATACATTATTCGAAATACCCCTTTGTTTAAGTCATTTGCAGCTATAGACTTGCTTTACAGCTCCCTTATATGTTCCAAATTAGAATATTGTGCTCTAGTTTGGTCTCCTTTCTACAGTAAATACAAATATTCATTAGAAACGGTACAAAGTCGTTATTTAAAATGCAAATACTTTCGGGAAACAGATACACATCTATACAATGCTCGGGAATTTTTAAGAAATTATTATAATGTTCCTTCTTTGGAAAAAAAGCGTATTTTTATAAGTCTTCTTCATTTACATGGGCTTATTCACAATTTAGTTGATAATACATATATGGTAAATAACCTAAACTATAGAGTACCAAGATTAAATAGAAGATGTTATGAGACATTTTACTGTAGAACGGCAAGATCAAATCTAGCTTTAAGTGCCCCATTATATAGAATGCAACAACTGCATGATCGACACTGCCAGAGCATAGATATATTTAATCTATCGAAGAGTCAATTTAAAGCTAAATTAAAATTAATTTTATTCACTACATGGAATGAGTGATGCTCTTTGTAATGTACCTATGTTATGTGTAAACCAAGTGTAATGTATTTACATTTGATTTTTTTTTCTTAGGTTAGGTTTGCATAATATCATATTATGTATTGTTCTGTAAATGGTTAGTTATTGTAGCAACTGTAGAAGACATAAATAAATAAATAAATACTACAGTACATGGAGTCCCACTGCTGATGCAATAAGAACTCTACAATAAATATTTTTTTTGTATATAATTGTTTCTTTAATTTTTTTTAATTATTTTGATTTGTCTTTAACCCCTATGCAATCACTACATTCTGTTAAAAAATATTGGTTTTTAACAAAAATTATTTATATGACCATTTTAAAAATCATACCTTAAAAGCTCTTTATTTGATTTTTTTACACATTTATTGTTACAGATAATGTTGTTGAACTTCACGATATAAATGCTATAAATTTTACAACATTGCACACTATTCAGAAGAGTAGAGGAGCTACTTTTTTGCTGTTAACACTCAAGTATGTATTTTAAAATATATTATTTTTATTTTATTTTTTCATTAAGAATTTACCAAAACTAAATGATTTTTATCTTTAGAAAATAGTATCAACAACAGGAGAGTCCCATCACTTAGTACGCTTAGCTATAGCAGTTAAAAGGAAACTCCAGCTCTACTACTTAAAGAAAACCGAATTTCTTCCTTTGTGTGAGGATATCTCTTTGACTGACATTCCAAAATCTATGGTGTGGTGCCAAAATGTGATATGTTTAGGATATAGGGATGAATATGCTCTGTTACAGGTATTCTCTACATGTTATTTCAAAACCTAACTCTACAAATTCACAAGGAAATAATATACAGGGTGTACTAAACTTTAAGGTCTGATTCATTATGTTATTTTATGAAAAAAGTTCCTACAAACATATGTCCGGAGTTGCTTCTTACTGAGATATAGCACATTGAAATTTAAGAAAAAAATTAGTTTTTCTAAATATTTTTAATATGCTTAGGCCGATTTGGATAAAATTTGGTACATTTATTTAAAGTGATAAGACGCTTATTTAGCCCTAACCAGATTGTTAATATTGGGTCCATTGGCGTCTTAGTGGGTACCGCAACTTATATTATTCGGAAAAAAGTACGCCAATGACTTTTTTTGACGTTTTTATATTTTTATAATTAAGCAATAAATAATATAACTTTTTAGTTTCTTGATTTTTTTGTATTTAGCTTTGTTTTCGATAAAAAAGATTAAAGCCACTTTAATTTCTTCTAAAAGTACCTATAGATGACATGGTAAAAAAAAAAATAAAAAAATATTTGCTCTAAAATAAATGAGCAGTCTTGTATTCTCTCGGAAATCGTCATTTTCCTTATCTCCTAAGGTCAAAATTGTTTATTTTTTAATTTTGGATTTTATTTTATGCTGTTTATGGATACCTTATAGTATCAATTAAAGTGGCTTCATTTTTTTCTCGAAAAGAAATCGACATACGAAAAAATACAAGAGACTAAAAAGTTGTATTATAAATTGCCTAATTATAAAAACATAAAAAAACGTCAAAAACAGTCAGTGGCGTACTTTTTTGTCAATAATATAAGTTGCGGTGCCCACTAAGACGCCACTGGACCTAATAATAACAATCTGGTTAGGGCTAAATTAGCGCCCCATTACTTTAAATAAATATACCAAATTTTATCCAAATCGGCCTAAGCATATTAAAAATATTTAGAAAAATCTGATTTTTTTTTTAATTTTAACGGCCTGTAGGAAGCAACTTCAGACATATGTTTATAGTAACTTTTTTATAAAATAACATACGGAATCACACCTTGAAGTTGCGTACCGTTGTTAGAATACACCCTGTATAAAAATTCTAACAAAATACAGGGTATTTGAAAAGAATGTGTATAAAATTTGACCTCTTTACTTATCTTCTGCTCATTTTTCTAATTTTAGCTTGGAGATGGAAAACAGACCGATTTATTTCCTACCAGCAGTGCTAAATCTGCAGATCCCTGTATATTATTGATATCCGAATCTCACTTTGCTTTGTGCAGAGAAAATCAGACTGTTTTGGTGAATACAGAGGGAGAAACAGAGAAAAATAAGGCTTTAAAATGGTCTGAGGTGCCCATGTTTTTGGCATATGATGAACCTTACACCTTGGGGGTGTTGACTGATTGTATAGAGGTAACTTTCCTAAAATAAAAATATATAAACGACCCGTGTCCTCTTCGTTGGGCGTTAACTTTATTTTTTTCTGTCTTTTTGTTTAATTATAATAGAATGTAGCCTATAGCACTTCTGAATAGTGTAGCTTACCGATTGTGAAAGAATTTTTATAATTGGTTCAGTATTGTCGAAGATTAGCCCTTACAAACAATCAAAGTTACACTCTTTACCTCTTTATAATATCAGTATAGATTGTTACTTGTCTTGAAAGTTGTTAAAACGCCGATTTTAACCAATTTCGGGAAAAGGGTGTTTTTTTGGTGCTAAATCACAAAACTAATTTTCTGTTTTGAAAATATTTCATTTTTGAGATATACATTATCAAATTTTAAAATCAAACTAACCTAATTCATCCATGAGGGCCTCGCAAAATGTATCTTGCCCACATAAAATTTTGATCTTGCGCCGTACTTTTGAATTTCTATTATATTTTTTAATTCTATTTTTAGGTTTGTACCCTTGAACCGAGCATGTCAGTTCAAACGCTCACGGACATGCCGAAAGTCCGATTCTTGGTCCAGGCTAGTCCAGGCACACTATTTGCTGCTTCTTTGTCTCAAATATGGTGTGTAAAAGCTGTAGATATCGCCAAGCAACGGGAGGTGTTGGTAAATGCGAAAGAATTTCAATTGGCTTTGAAATTGACGGTAAGAA